>JAQFYZ010000710.1:0-35020 GCA_034695085.1 Cylindroiulus punctatus | reverse complement strand
ACTTTGTCTAATAATCTGAAACAGAATGTTTCCTGATTACAGTAAACACCAAGTACATCCCCCCTCCCCCCTTGTAATCACATGTAACCAATGATCAAACCACTACCCCCCCTTAGCTGATGATGTAATATATGTACGCTCCCATGAGCACGACTGTCGGGTTTATGAAGCCCGCCCCGGAGGTTCTGGCTCCCGTCCCAACAGGAAACTGGCCTAAACCTGCAATACATTGTACGTGTACAGTAGGCCTACATGTAGATGTTTCTCGGTTTACTCCCGAGTCAGCATTTTGGACTGTCAATTGTAATATAATTATATGCAATGAGGATAATATGACCACCAACGAGCAACATTTCCATTTTGCCATTGTTAGTTTGCAGCAAGACTGTCACGAATCCATGATTCAAAGTTGGGGTCAAGGTAGAGCGATGACCAAGAATTGTGGAAATGATGTCAAGAACGTTTTTGCTCGCTTGGTAACGTTTTGCCCTCATTATCTGTTGCGATTTCGGCACCGAGGAGTAGGCGTATGAAAATAACCTCCAAAACTAGGCTGTGCATCAACGACGTCCATCAACAAGTGGAATTTCCCCCATTGCCATCTACTATACTGCAGAAACTTCACCCTAAAGTGTTGCTGCATGGACACACCACATATGTGTTATTTAGCAAAGTTTAGCATATAGTGATTTAATCGATACACAGCAAAAGGCACTTAGAGATAGGTTTAGATGGTACTGGGTGCCTAGCAGTACATGTCATGGCACAGTACTTGGAGCAATGCTGTACATGAATCTTCATTAGATTTGATCGTCTCAGATTTCCCTTATCCATTGATGTGCTGGTTTTTTCAGCACTTTTATCACCTACAGATTTCATGTTTTTATGCCATCTAAGTTGATCACGTAAAGTTGTTCTTTGGATTGACCTTTGGGCAATGGCAGGATGTTTGGTAGATGATACTATCTGAGCATAATCCGCAGTGTTATAGAACCACATAGGGGGCGTTCAACTATGCTGTCATCGACTAAGGAGGGGGTGAGGTTGTCCACAAAATGCAGAGCCAACATTTTTTCCCCCAAAAAATAGAAACTAAGTTCACCATTTTCCAACATTTCGCAAAAACATTTGGCGTTTTTTTTTTCACTGGGAGGGTGTCTGAAAATCATGCTTTTGTGGTCACAAAATTTGCACGGTCCCATATTCCGTCATGGAAAAGTCATGGCATTTGGCTAACTGCAGTAGCAATGAAACAAGAGTGTTGTGCCCCAAGTACCCCCTCATGGGCCTCATCGTCCCTTGACCTGTTGTATCAATTGAAAAATCCGTCAACCTGTCGATCCCCTGGCCCAGTATGAATTGCAATAATCCATAATTTTAATCTGCCAAGGGGAATGGCACGCAAACTGTTTTTCATTGAAGGTCCTGACAGGCCAGCGTCTCACATTTTGTCACCGAAAAATGATTAATGACTTTGGGCTCATTGTGCATTATGTGCGCCTGAGACATGGGGACCTTTTAGACATATTTGGACCTCTTTTTTATCACTGCAGAGAGACTCGTTAGGTCTGGCCCTTGGCTTTCCCTTCTCATTGGCTGCCCTCGCTATCTTACCTGTATGATAATTTTTTACTGTCTAACCATATAGTGACGGCTGGTGGTTTTTCTAGGGCACATAACTGTGTTGACACGGATAAAAAATCGTTCGCTGGCCTCTCGATTTTACTTTTAACTGACCCTTAGTCTAGCGTGGATCGAAACCTGTCTGGGGTCCCTCTTTGCTAAAAAAGTAAAGTTCTGCCATTAATGTGGACAGGTTTTTTTTTCTGCCAATTTCCTCCCTACACGAACGTTTCCTGCTGTCTACCTGCACCTTTCCTTTTTATAAGTTGCTAAAACCCACGGAAAATGCCATTTTTTAGATGGTGTAACTGTGCAGGCGTACAATACCGCCGTTATGCATTTTTTTTATTACGTGCCCTTATTTTTTTACGCCGGAATAATTTAGGGCTGGCAGTGAAATGTAAGGAGAAGTTTCGGTCAAGGGAACGACCTGAGCATTTGAGCAAAAAAACACGTGGGACGAAATTAAGAATTAGATATACTGTAGGTTGCACGAAACAAATTAAAAAAAAGAAAGTTCTGGTAACGCCAAACTGAATTCTAATTTGCATGTTGATAAAACAGATATCAATCAGTGCCCACCCATGGGTAAGATTTTGATAAACTAGATAGAAACTTTGGGAAAATGGACGAAATGAGAACATAACTTGTTATGGATTTTTGAATAGCTGCGTATTGAGAATTTTCCTATGGAAAATATTAAAGGTAAATTTGTGGTAGTCATCATTTGTTTGATATAGGGATGTATTGATATCTTATCTTTAAGTTCCCGAATTGGAATTCTGGTAATTATAACGTGATGAACTTAAGTTTTAACCCGTAATAAGGCTATTGCATATCGTGAAGAATTCGAGTCAAATTTGCACATATGGGAACCACATTATTAGAGGGCAGAATGAATTTACTAACCAATTTCTTATTGCCAGAATTGCCATAAACGCAAAACGCAAGTAAAACTCAGGATATACTAAAATGCTCGGAGGTGTAACCGTTACTCAAGTCGCAACCTAAAATCCAGGTATTCTTTTGGAGATTTTCCATAAACGACTGACACGTGAGACCTAAATTTTCCGCAGGTCCTAAAAAAATCACCAGACGTATTCAAATAAGGTGGCTCTGCCCTTGGGAGATTAAAATTAGGTTAGGGAGTAGAAAGTTGATGGTACTAAGGACCAGGGCCCAGAGGGGATGAGAAGAGCGCAGGTATTAAGCCCCATATGGAGAGAGGGGCATTTGAAAAGCCAAAGGGAGACAGGAAGTGGGGAATGAGGTACCGATATAAATACCGTATAACATTTGATTATACCAATGATCAAATTCCGCTGATCATTTTTCAAGATGAGGAGGGGGAGGGGGGAGAGGGAGACAGGCAAACGGGAATTCCACTATGCGGTTTGCGTAACACAATGCCAATTGCCATGTCTAGCCTCAGTCCATTGGGCTTTTTTAAGCATAAAATATGGCCTACTTACAATGGGCTTTCTTTTGGGAAAAAAAAATCCGGCGAATGGAGACCTCGACGCAGTCGTGCAGAGCCATCTAGCGTCTTCTTCGCAATATCCACTTCTACTGAAAATCAAACAGAACAACATATTCAACTTCATGAAGATTATTTTGTCGTTTTTGAGGCATTAATTAAAAATTAATCAAAATTATTCCCGCTATATCGTGGTATATTTAATTGATAATGTAACAGGCCTAAAGTATGCCAAACTCTATAGCGGCAAAAGAACGAAAAAATGGCGTCGTTCAGACCAATAGGATGCAATTTCCTGTTTGCGATTCGTCCTTCCAGTAATACAATATCGAGCATGGCAGCCATTTACCTCTTACCACTGAAACTCCTAAAACCGTACGTCGATAAGCCGAATCTCTCTGATTGGCTGTAAAAATTTTCGTTCTTTTTCCGAGGCGACTATAGGTGGTACATTTATCAAACGCCTTCCAGACTGTAATATTCTGAAACAAAAGCTTAATTTATTAATTTATAAAGGCCCATTGAAAGTGATTTTTTGCAATTGAATTTTCATAATTCTGGACAGATACTATAACTAAATGTTTTAATTCAAAGTTTATATTGATAGTAAGTTCCTGCACTATAGAATTGTTCCAAATTCTAGATTTCTTATATTCCCATTCAGACAACAGGTGCTGCTATCTATCGCTCACAAAGCAAAATAAAGTCATAGAATTATCGTTTTTATTAATCCACAAGTTGTCAAAGAGCACCTCCAATAAAACGCAAGTCCCTCTTAATGTTTAAAAAAAAAATATTTTAATATGTTGATCAGGAAAGGAGAAATTGTGTTTCGCAATTTTGTGCAGGGTGTCCCCAAAGTCACAACGCACTTTCGATGGGCCTTTTTAAGATACGCTCGAGTATTCCTCAAGTAGCACAAGGTCGTTTTTCGACCACCCGAATAAATCATGAGCTACGATTGCGATTTGCCAGTGCTGGTGTCGACCCCATTCACTAATCCACGTTTTCATTTCTTGTTCGTTCGCAGTGATCGACTACCTGGTTTCGGCCCTGCCCCGGGACTGCCTGCTCCTGGGCACCTGTAGCAGCGGCATGGTGGGCACCACCCTGGGCTGCGGCAGGCACTGCTGCGTGGAAGTGGAGAGCACGGAGGGCTTCTCCTGCCTGCTGCTGCCCAACGTGCCCGGCATGGAGGTCTTCCCGTTCGTCATCAAGAACGCCGAGGACCTGGTGGAGTACGCGGGCAAGGAGGTCCTCAGCGAAGAGGAGCTGCTCAAGCTGGCCAAGGTTCCAGCGGGTAAGGAGGTCAAGTGCTTGCTCATGTTTTGCAGCCACGCCGTGGACGGCGAGAGTGGTGCTCGGCTGATGGCACAGACGCTGCTCAAGCGCCAGAACTACCAGATGGCTCTTGGGGGCGGCTTCGTCGACACCTTCGTGGCGCCCCGCTGCATGCTCTCGCCGCACGTCTACCTGTCGCACACCATGGGCATCGCCATCTGCGGCGACGCCGTAAGAGCCGCGTCCATCGTCTTGCCGCCCTCCATCAGGCGCCGCAAGAGGGTGGAAAGGGCCATGCAGCAGCTGAAGGACTGCAACTTCCCCACCAAGAACAGCTTCGCGCTCATGTTCGCCTGCGTCAGCCGGGGCATCGAGCACTACGGCGAGCCCAACGTGGAAGCCGACGCCTTCCAGAAACTCTTCCCGGATACGCCGCTCTTCGGCTTCTTCGGCAACGGGGAGATCGGAATCAACTACACCCCCCGGGAGGGCAACGCCGAGCCGGCCGACGCCAAGAAGTTCAGCTTCAGGGCGCCGCAAGCCGCCTACGGCAAGAAGAGCAAGCTGGGGGGCGACGACACCCAGATCTTCCACGGCTACACCACCATCATCGTGCTGATCTCGGTGGACAAGTCCTGAGCCGGCAGTGTGCCGCGTGCCTGCCGTAGACCGGTTGCGGCAATGAGACTGGATGGTCACACCGGGCAGGGCGTCATTACCGGATGATAATTTCAAGTTCCAGCGGTTGACTGTCCATCATGTGGCCATACTTGCACGGAACTAAAGGACAATGTGTAAAAAGACTTCTCGGAGAGGGCTGGCATGGTGGCGCCCTGCACATTCAGCACCAAACCTAAACAAGATACGTTTAAAAAGACTGGCACAACTTCTCAAAGAGTGCTGCTAAAGTTCTATATAGTTTTACCGCAGTTTCCCGCAAGTTCTATGATTTTTAGAACAAAATGCAATGCACGGACAGCACGGTGGACGAGAAGCTGCACTTAGGTGATACATCATTTGGGTTTCTAATATTGCCATTATAATCCCCTGTCTTATCAGTTGTTTGGCAGTGTAATATGCTTTTATTTCAACATGTCAATCTGATAATCAGTAATTATCAGTTGTCTCAACGTTGACATTTCGACTTTTATTTGATAATTTTTACAGCCATTGTCACTCGAGTGGGCTTTTGTTGATCAGAGGGAGCGTGGTGATGTTGTACCATATAATCGGAAGCTGCTTTATCTAGTTCTAGACCAATAAAGTATTGGAAACAGTACTTTTCCATACTATCCAGCTATTAGCTATGCACACCCTAGATGCAAAAAAAAAAAGAATTGACCAACCTCAGCACCTTTATTACATGTACATATCATTCTATCGATAATTTGCAATCACTATGTTTCCATTAAGTAAATTTTAGCCTCCATGGAAACGCAGTGATTGTTCGGGTTGTTAAAACAAAATAATCAAGCACTCATTACGTTGCTTGGTTTCTGGACAGTCCGCTGAGCCGAAGTACATGGAACCAGAAGTACTACTCGGTAACATTAGTTCCCTGTTCCCCATTGAATCTCTAGATTTTGCTCACGTACTGTACAATACGGAAGATTACTTTTCTAGGATACTAGGGATTCTGGATGCAAACTTTCTAGGTATCTCTTCTGAGGGTGGGTAAAAATACTGAATTGTCCTTATTTTGAATAGTTTGCAGTGGGGGAATGGGGGTTGTTTGTCAATGTAATCCTCCTAATGTATTTAGCAGCACATTTACTCACATTATATCGCTAGGAATACTTTGCAAAAGTGGTGTGTAGGCTGCAGCGTATTAAGCCTGCAATTTAAATTCAAGTAGCAATTTTTTTTTCTTGTTTTTTTATGTTGAATATTATGCAAATTGTATTGCTGTGTTTACTGAAAGTGCAAATGTTGAATGAGTGAGCGTCCTTGGCGATATACGCTCCTTGCAAAATCCATTTCTGGCTACCACTCAACCTGATGCACGGTATTCTTCCACAGATGGTAGTTTACCATATAGTACAAGGATGTAAACTAGTTTGTGCACCAGGTTTAGCGGTAATCATTTGTTCGCCGATAGGCAGTAGCTCTGTTTGTAGACATGATTGTTGATGTAATCAATAAATGGAGAATATCCTTCTGAAGGATGCGGTCTCTTATCTGTCATTGTTCATTTGAAACACCGAAATGCCCTCATAACAACAGTTACGTGTTTTCTATCAATAACATTACAACGTGCATATTGGCTATGATTTAATACAAAATTGTTTTCTAGTTACAGCAAACGCAGACTTAGCACGGTGCTAGGCTGGTGTCACTTCGTGCTCATGAAGTCGGTCTTCCAGGATGGATGCTCGATGACCGAGACACAACATAGGAATGGTCGCCCGTCTTGGATTAAGCGATGCGAAAATGGTCAATGTGTTTTACTCCTAACTTATCGGTGATGCTGACCACTGCCCCATTCGTGTTTTCTTCGAGGAGTTTCTCTACGACAGCGGTGACATCCTTCATCCTATTAACAGTTGGTATGTCAAGACTGAATGCAACATCCGAATAGTGAAATGC
This sequence comes from Cylindroiulus punctatus, assembly GCA_034695085.1. NCBI lineage: Eukaryota > Metazoa > Arthropoda > Diplopoda > Julida > Julidae > Cylindroiulus > Cylindroiulus punctatus. The sequence goes on along the minus strand of JAQFYZ010000710.1, from coordinate 28,053 downwards.
ACACGATAAGAAACTGCGATTACTCACTCCACATTTCCGAAGTAACCCTTCGCATTAGCCGGGAAGGTTTTCATCAGTTTCATTTGCTTCCCGACTGTTATCGAGAGCTGGGTTCGCATCCCACTCGGACACACGGCATTAACGGCAATTCCACTGTTTTCGCTCACAGCAGCATTCTTGAACGAATTACGGTGGAGCAATAATGAAACATGGAACATGTTTTATGCAACATGAAACAGGAGCCGTAATTATAGCAGATACATGTATATGTCGTATTAAAAATTGTACACAGTGTACGTCTGCTGCTAAAAAGGTGCACACATGTTGCCCACAAAAACTATGATTTCAAATACAAAATGAATTAAAACCAAAATGGTGGTAAGCTTTGCTTTCATTAACGATCATAACCCCACCATCAGACAACCAACATTTCAATCAATTAAAATTAGCTCGATATCTCTATTAGACAGTTTGGTTTTTTTTTTAAATCACAGGATTTTGCGTGTTTTGCAATATACGTGTATGCACTATATCATCTCAGGGCGACAGAGTAAGGCAAGTCGTGTAACTGCATCTCAAGTAACTTGGTGTAAGGGAGTTTATTTAAGGCGAGTAATGTAAACAGTCAATTATTTAATTTTCTTTAAAGTTTTCGACCAAGCCGAAGGACTAAAGGGAAATCTATGCTGTTTTTATCATGATATCTAAACCACCCTTTCGATTTTTTTAACATAACTGAACGTCCATATGCAAATTCGTAAAATGCAATTCTCGGAGGACATCCATTTAAGATCCTTATTGCGCTTCCTCGCATTAATGGGAGAAGTCTACGTGTGGATGTAAATGCATAAGTAGACATTCCTAAAGCAGTAAATATTGCACGAATACTCGAATAGGTAATGTGCACTATTGCGTACTAAAATATTATTACGTATCCCCCAGCATGCATTTCACGCCAATGCATCGGAGAACATTGCGAAATTCAATTACAGAACAAGTTGTTTGCCTTCGCGGAATACATATGCTTTTCAATTCATTCAATGTTAGAGATTATGAGGAAAACAGATTTACGAGACAGTGTCTTACCCCCCAGCTTCGAGTTAGAGCTATTAATGCTGCTTTTGTAGCGCTGTACAGGGGCAATTCAGGAGCAGGAATTAATCCTGTAGGACAAGATTATGCGTTAGCCACCTTATTTGCCACCTGTTCACATCTATTTTTAGTGAATTCAAAGAAAATTAGGAATGAAACGTATACCTGCGACGGAAGCGACGAAAATGACCGAATTCTTCGAGTCGCCATTTTTGATCATGTGTTTTTCAGCTAACTTGTATCCTATAATGTTTGCTTTCTAAAATTCCCAAAAAACTCACCAGAATTTAATTTCGAGCATTATTATTATAATACTGGTTAGGCTTTCCAAAAGTTATTTTCTTACCAAATTCACATCCACCATTCGTTCCCAATTTTCTTCATCAGCTAAACCAGCATTGCCAATCAAGATGTCCACCTTTCCGAAGACCTCTTTCGTCTTCAGAAACACATCTGCGTTTTCGTAACAGTAATTTGTAAAAACCACGTCAAAAATCCTAGCTACTGTATGCCTGCAATGCATAGGCTTTGCATAAAAAATGCAAAGTGAAATGAAATCCTATATACAGGGTTCCCAGGTCATTTCTCTTATTGGTCATGAATTCTTTCATGCATGCAATATTTTAAATTTCAAACTACTCGCCAAGTATTGTTTCAATAAAGATATACTGTGAGTGTATTCAGAATAAGTCAAAAAAAATTCATGTTTGCAATGCAGGGCTGGGACTTTCGAGTCATCATCATAGGTGAGGGGATCAGTATTCATTGTTTCTGATCTGATTTTTACAAAAATGTCCACCAAATGTGAGGGGGTCAGTATTCATTATTTCTGATCTGATTTTTACAAAAATTTTGAATCTTTCTTTTTTTTTTGGTCAAGGTGACTATCATTTGAGGGTTGGGGTGAAAATTTAATGACAAATGAACAAATGCTGGAATGTGGGTAGTTCTGACATGTTATTTGGGCGTCTAAAACAAAAAACTTATTTACTTTCAAAAGAATCTCGATCCGTTACGTCGCAGTGTTTAAAAATGACATTGGATTTTCCAAATGTGCCTTCAAATTCCTCCAGCGTCCTCCGGGCTGTTTCCTCCGATACATCGGTTAGGCAAACCTAAGGCAATCGCAGCCCAAATTTTTGACATTGGTTATTTTTGTTCTTAATCACGACAGACAATGATATCACGTAATTACCTTGCATTTGTTATTTAGTAAAACCAGGCAAATTTCCTTTCCTAGTCCTTGCGCACCCCCAGTAACAATGGCTACTCTTCCGCTCAAAGGCATTTTCAGGAAAGTTTTTGGAAAATTCAGGACCGCTTCACGTTGCTGAATTGTTCAGGAAATCGGCCAAACTATCGATCCTGTCCTCTGAAAGATGATCTAACAGAATTCGCCACCGATAAATGAACTAATCGCCCCATAAAGATAACGAGTTCATGACACTGGACTAATCTTGAAATGATAAAATCCACCTTATTTGCCTTATGATACACGGCGTTATGTGATAGAAAAGTTAATGACCTATACCTCTTTAAATTGTTTATACAGGACCCTGCAGGTACGCTGGATGGATTTGAAGTTCACTATTACTGAATTTGCAATCACTTCATCAGCCGTTTGCCACACAACTAAAATGGTCTACTTGTAAAATGGCGACGGATTAGTCAATTACAAGGCAGAAATAAGTTTTTCTTTTTTTTTTTTGGATTGGACTTTGCACGTTAATAACATGGATAATGCCCCATATTTTAATGTCCTGGCGACGATTGGTACACGCCATCTAGCGACCATTATAGGGGAGCAAAATTTCTTGCACGCCTTAAAAATTACAATTTTAGTTTTCTAAAATTACTTCAATCCTTCAATAACTGCATGCACATATTTTCGCTATAAATGTAAGAATCTATTCACTTGTTCCTTACAAAAAATCTTAGCTTGGAGGAAGATTTTTGACAATGATGAAAAAGATATACGAAAATGACGCTTTTCATATGTCATCGCAAAAGAGTGATTTTCATATCACTCCAATCGTGCTTCCTACACTATAGCAAAAGGGCGTACATGCCCTGCATATTAACAAGTTGCTTGCGAAAATTGAAAAATTTCTGAGTAAATTAATATCGCAAATGCTCGAGCTGTCAGGGTGTACATGGCCCTCACAGAGGCTTGACAGAGCAATCGTTTTGGAATTGATTCAGGATTAATTTTCACCCAATTTAAAGGAACCATTACAGGAATTCACCACTGATGCAAGCACCTCAGTCTTAATGAAACGCGTATAATTATTGTCAAATTTAAACGGATTCCTCAGTGTCATATTTGCAGGAATCTTTCCCATTCCATGCATGGTGAATGGTGATGCTGATGAAGCCTGTCAACGATTCTATCCACGCCCCAAACACATCGTCCAATTGCATAGCCTGCAGTTGGGGTTGATCCATCCTGCGTGCATCACCTTCCAGCTAGGGTGGCTGAGGATGCTCTAAGAGTTTCTCTTCAGAACTCATCGAAAGTTTGGCCCGAGTGCACTGTCAGCCATGGCATCCAAGTGCTCCTTTCAACAACTGGCTTCCGAAATCCAGCGCAGGGGAATTGGTGGCAAACAGTTGGCCGACATGCCATCAGTACGAGCAATTCTGGACCTGAAGGCGAACCACGAACGACAGAACACATCTAAGGATAACAGCACCAACATCAATCCTGGCAATGCTAAAACTGGCGCCCACTGGACAAACTTCAGAATTGGCGTTGCCTTTGTTGCGGGGGTGTTGACGCTACTCCTGGTGCTCGTTTTAAGATGGGAACTGCACAACAACCGAGGATTTGCATCCTTCTGGCTGACGTGGAAAAAGAGGGATTTATTTTCTGAACAGGTACAGCATCGTCGCAAAGTTTGTTTCCCCTACATCCCCTGTAAATAGGGGTGGGTCCTAGAAAAAATAAACGGGGCCCTGGGAAGGAAGGAATTAATCATTCTTGATTAATCTGTCTGAAATAGTTTCTTGATCAGTCGTAAAAGGCCATTCTTGGGGATGCTTAAAAAATCGTAAGTTTCCCCTTCGTATTGTTACTTGTAATCTGCAAATTTAGCTACGAAAATGCACACAAAAAACATTATTTCTAGCATCGTTCTTCAAAAAAGTTTCCTTTACAGCGTTTCTCTAAACCAGAAGGCTCAAATACATGTAGTATGTCGTTACTTTATCGCTATCTCAACATTTGTCATTATTTCCACACATTTCCAGACCCCCCTCAATGATGATGCCCTTATGCATGAAAACTTTTCGCACTTTTCGTATAAAAGTGAGATGAGAAATGATAAAAGTTATTAGTCAGATAAACGAGTTTAAGTAATGATGAAGCGACTGATATGTAAAAACACAGTGACGACATGTATAGTATGTCGTCACTTTATCGCTATCTCAACATTTGTCATTATTTCCAGACATTTCCAGACTCCCTATTAATGATGATGCCTTTATGCATGAAAACGTTTTCGAACTTTTCGTAAAAGTGAGATCAGAAATGATGAAAGTTATTAATGAGATAAACGAGCTAAAGTAATAATGAGGCGACTGATATGTAAAAACAAAAGAAAAAAAAATAGAAGAAAGTTTTTGCAAACTGGACCAAAATTGATGGATTTTATCCTAAGAGTTAATAATGTCTCATTATTGAGGACCATATTTAGGAAGGAAATGTTTGCTTTCTTTTCCAATTCAGTGCGCCATCGACATGCCCAATGTGTTTCAAGATATTTTTCGACCCCCCGTCGAGTGTGGCATGTGCGAATCTGTTTTCAAAGTGGACAGAATTGATAAAATCACTCCGGACGAATTCAAGGAACGGTAAGTAAACTTCACCAGAAAGAATTCACCTTTCAATTAAACATCTTTGAAAATGGGCATCAGATCGCTGCTTCCCATCACGCTTTACGTGCATGACTGAAACGCACGTTCAGGGGTTGCTTTTCAATTCAAAATTTTTATGAGAATTTTTTAAAGTTCCTTCATTATTTGACAGATACGCATACACGGGACGGCCAGTGGTCATCACGGACGCCACTTCGAACTGGTCGGCCATCGACACATTTTCATTCGATTTCTTCAAAGACATTTACGGCGACGAAAGTCCGGCCCTGGAAAACTTTCGTTATTCGTGCCAATTTTTTCCTTACCAAACTGAATTCCACAGTTTGAGAGAGGTTTTCAACATGAGTTACGAAAGATCGCGTCTCATGGATGGGTCTAAGCCGTGGTACGTCGGTTGGTAAGTTTATCCAAGTTACACATGTACAGTACTTACGATACAATACAAATTTGTGAACAAAGCCCATGATTCATAACTTTTGGGCGCAACCCAAAAAGTTTCAGTTTCCATTACTGGTCAGGCACGGATTCCAAGATAAATTCAGAATATTCAGGTGAAGAAGTCATAATTTTTGCGTCTCGTAAAAAAATATTACGTGAAAGTCATGTAAAACAGTGCTCGAACGTTGGCGTAATTCTCCAGGGTGTTTACTTTCCATCATTTCTGATCATTCAGCCAATACTATTCCCTTGCCCATCATCTGGAATTTTGCTTTCATTTTCGCGACCAAAAAAATCGTTAAGCCAAACGTAATGCACCGTAAAATTGGCGACTAATTAAACCATACAAGTCTTAGGACGTCTCTGTGTATCTGTTGTCGGTTGGAAATTAGCGTTCAAAATGCAAATACGAAGTCAATTAAAGTAGGCCTAACGCAAAAAGGCGCCGTGACATTCGGCAATACATTGGCGTATACACTGCAGATGGAAATTGACAAATACTGTAGAGAAAGGTCACCAGCTCCGAATCAACTGTGTCATTCAATCATTGTGTACATGCACCGAATAAATTAAAAGTCGAGGTCTGATCAATTTCCAACGGGCTAGTAATGTCAGGGGACCAAGAATAATTGTCATCAAAGTTATTGATGAACGGGCTTCCATATCATGGCTATACAGTAGTGCCCATTATTATTATCCACCTGTACATGAGAAAATAATGTACAGTACAGTCCTGGATTTGCACGATCCGAATTGAAATAGCCGAAAAATTTGGCCATGATCCCAAGCTCCCAAGCATTTAACATCACTTTTAATGTTAATACCGTACCATATTAATGTTGGATTAATGCAAATTTGGCAAAAAAACTGTTTGTTTTTGAGCATATTCGAAGCAATGCAGTGTTTTCAACGGCTGCATATACATGTATGCAATTTCAATGCATGACATATTCAGCGCATAGGCAAATACGATGAAAAAGTATTGCCAACTGATTTTTTACATCTATTCATGTTCAAATAATATTCGTTTTTTACAATTTGCAATTCGTATTTCCGTCTTATTTGTGCATGAATTATGGAGCCGAGTACAGAGCCATTCGCATACAAATTAATGGTGCAAGTGCGCCTATAAGAAACATGAATATCTGTAACTAAACATTTGCTGTTTGTCAAATTCGCATATTCCGGGTGAGGCTGGGCATCTTAATCAACACTACATAAAACTGACATTGAGCTAAACTTTGTACACAATTAGCTCTTCCTACCTAAATTATCAAGGCACGATCTGTGGCCCATATTCCTTCATTCATTTGTAACATACAACCTCGCAGCGAGCTTTCCTGTCATGTTTTCGTGCATTGCATGATTGCATATTTAAGTAAAATTAAACCAAACTGTAAATTGCACCTTTGTTACAAGCCTCACATTATGTAAATGTGACTTAAAATGCGAGCACTTGGCAAACACCTGCAGGAATCGTGCATGATTTTGCGTCTCCATCATCCGATTTGCGCAGTTAATTAAGGGATTACTGAATGATCCAATATTGGTAAGCCCATTATCCGCCGGGGTAATTGTCTCCAATTAATGAGCGGAATTAACGCCAGCCAACACGTGGTTACCCACAGGCGCATTCGCCGCCTTCGAGTCTTAAGTACATGTTGCTATAGGAAAAATCTTAACGAGCCATTAATAAATCTTTCCACGGTCGTAATCTCGTAGTTTCACGCCTGAACATCGTTTCTGCTCGTCGCTGATATAAACTTTTCGCTTCTTCCGAAAACAACGATTGCCTCGTGATTTATGATTCCGAAATCCCTTTGTCGCTTTCCAAATTTAGATTTTTGCAGTTGAACCGGTTCAACGAAATTAAAGCTTTTATCAACCACGATAAATATGCTAAGCAGTTTATCAACAGCAACCATGCAGCGAGGCGGCGGATCAGCCCCCACCTTTTGTCCGTGGACGCATTTGATGTCACGAAAAAAGATGGCAATTTCGTCTAAAATAAGCTTACAGCTTACATATCCTCGCCACTATATTAGGCTGTTCATGAAATTTCTCTAAAAGGACAGTCCGCAAAAACATCATGACATTCCTATTCGCCTTCACACACGAGTTGTCTACCAATTAACTCCGAGTTAAAGTTACGTTAGTTTAAGTAAGTCAGCAATCACCACGATTATACGTAGAAATTAAACAGGCTGAGATGGGAAAAGCTCTGGGGGTGGATTTCGTATACAAGGCATCGAAGTAACTTTAAATCGAGTTAACTTCATTCGAGAATCTGCTGGGAAATTGCTAAATTCGAGGCACCTCGAACCAAGTAACTGAAAGGGGGCGTGTAAACAGCTTAAACAGCCCCAACTTGAGATGAGCACATGTCTTCTTGATTTTTTGTGGAGATCAAAAACCGAGGGAAAATATGCTATAGTAGAACCACGAAGTGATGGAACTGAGCTGAAAGCGCCGACCAATAGAATCCAATCGCCAGTTTGCGATTGACTAAGTCCAGTATTTCGTATACAGCGCCACTAGTGAGAGGAAGGAGCTAAACAACAACAAAAAAAAACATTGGAGGCGCTTCAGCTCGAGGTGTCAGCCATTTTCTTTTCAACAACTAAAAACCAGGAATCCCTAATAGATAAGCCACACCTCTATAATTAGCTGTCTACTATAGCTTTATCTAACTCAGATGAACCACACCCCCAAGGTCCTTGCAATAAGTTTTCAGCTTTTCACTAATGAATAATTATATACACACATGAAAGTGGTTCGGTGTAAGTTAGCTTTCTATAAGATGAGCTAATGCTTGCAACTACACTATTTACATCCAAACATTAAGTGCATGCAACAGGACATGTGCAACAGCAACATGGCCACATACAAGTACATGTATAAACTTGGTGTAGAATAATAGGTAGAACTGTTCTCAGTGAAGCCGAACCCATTTACAAGTATGTGAATGAAGTTTTAAAATGGTCGTCACCGATTATGAACAAGGTCCATCGCGCATCGTTGCAATTTAAATAGGCTCGGATTAAATTAAGCCAATTTCCCAGAAGCGAATTTTCCGCGTGTCGAATCACTCGAAAACAGAGCGAAAGCAATTTCGAGAAAACTATAGTAAACAATTCGGATTGTAATCCAATTTACGGAAAACAATGTTCGTCCGGGTGGAGCCCGTTATATTCGGTCCCATCGCCCCCAAATTAAATTGCCCCGTAATCGAGCGTCAAACAGTCCAATCCCTATACACCAATTTTCCTCACTATTTATTGAATAAACTCTTAATGTGATTACGAGAAAACGTCTGGCGCGATGCAAGCGTGATGGAAACTGAATTAAGTGAGGTTTGATTAATGACGAAAATTTCACGTAATATTGGAACTCGACATACACATTACTTGTACTGTATTGGGGAGGAAAATCGCAAAAATGATATAAACTTGACCACAGACTACAAGAACTTCAGCCTGGCTACGGGGACTTCAATAATTACAGTGCATGGACTTCAAGGGGTTGGACATTTGACTTCATCAACAAATGTTAGAAATTCTGCACCGGAGACGTTTAATTATTATGTTTTCAATAGCTAATCTTGGGGAAGGACGGGGAGGTGGGGGGTGGGAGAAATATAAATTGACAATGGCGAGCAATCAATGCTTGGTCAAAATTCATTATTCGTCATCCAGTTTTGCACAAAGTTTGCCTACAGTGGATAATTATTACGCCAATCCTTAATCCCTACCTGTTTTTGATATCTATTTATATGAAATTTAGCTTAATTCGAAATTATATAACCATTAGAAGTAGGGAGCTGGGAATAATGGCAAATGCGTGATGTCTAAAAATGACTGTACTATGAGACAACATAATGATCGACTGTTCCCATGATGTTTTGGGAATGTGCTCTAGTTGATCTGGTGCACTGACATGTTGCTTTGGTGAATGGTGACCGATTGCAGTCAGACAAACCTATTGAAGTCCTTGAAGCCACACTGAAATCATTGGAGTCTCATTGAATGCTGCGAAGTCCAAGTCTGTGAGACTGTAAACGAGGCTGGACTCGCCCAGACTTGCAACGACTTCAGTCTTCCTGATACACTAGCTGTACAAGGTACTGTAATAACTACCATACCTATCACCTTCACTGCAGAGCATTCATCGTTAAATCATTTTAAATACACTATGTACCTTCATGAACGTTACATGAATAACACGATCCTGATGTACATGTTCATGCAAATTTTTAAAACATACGTGTTTTTTCTCCCATCAGGAGTAACTGCGATTCGTCAGTTACCAACATTTTACGAAAATATTACCAGAGGCCTTACTTTTTGCCGACTGACGCAGAATCGAGCAAAACGGATTGGATTTTCATGGGCAGCCCTGGTTACGGCGCCCATATGCACGTCAGTGTCCACAGTAAATCACTCCGACATTATCGTGTGAATTTCACTACTTTATGCTGATTTCGTCGTTTCAGATAGATCACGTGGGTCATCCCTCTTGGCAAGGCCAAATTTCTGGCCAAAAGAAATGGACGTTGGTCCCACCTCCGGAATGCGCTTACCAATGTCAAAAACTAGAAGTCACAGTGGAACCCGGGGAAATAAGTAATTGATTGAAACTTGCCTTATAACATGTTGATATCCATGAAATCCTTCCTTCGTAAATGTCAATGTCAAAATAATGGCTCTTCATTTTGCGCGCCAACTCTTCGATGATGGCAGACCAAAGCTGGGTTTTCAATTCGAGATTTCGAGTCGCAGAATAGGCGGTTTTTCTTCATTCAAAAACGATCCCAAGCATGAAGCATTCATAAGCACACCCGTTATCGTTTAGATCACCTTTCTGATCTGAATGTCAGGTGGAATGTCGATGGATTGAGTGAGCAATTAGAACAAACGACGTCCCGGTAGTTCCGCACAAACATGGCCGACAAACGTTCCAAGTTGAAATGGCGCTCCAGTAGGGGGCGTTCAAATATTCTCGTCATCATTGTCAACACACCTCATTACGTCATCATTTGGCTACCCCTAACATGATGATGACATAATGGTTGAACGACCCCTAATGTGAATTCACAGTATGCGGAAAATTGCGTTTCTGTTTAGTTTACTTGGAAACTTGAAAATATAAACTTAATATTTTGTTTACTTCTGCAGTTGTGTTAGACACCAATGCCTGGTTCCATCAAACTTCCATTGTGGGTGACGAAATGAGCATCACCATCGGATCCGAATATGACTGAAATTGAGCAGATGGACATATTGGAACAGAAAATGACATCAACAGAAGAAATTTCAGGAAAAATGTATACACTAGATGCCATTAAAATTTTATCAGAAGTGAAATTGCTCCATTATAATACATTGATGAACCTGGGGGAAAAGCTGAAAATTGCATATTTTTACAATCTAGGAGGTAAACAATTCGAAAAAACTTGCAAAATTTGTTATTTGCAAACATTTCCGTAGCAATCAGAAATGCATAAAATCCTAATAAACATTTAAGTAAATTCTGCATTAGTTTTATAACTTTTGGTAATCCATAAAATCGCTATTGATGCTTTCTCTCACAAGGTTAGTCTAATAGCAATCGCATAAATACTAATTGACCACAATAAGGAAAGAATACAAAAATTGAGTTATAAAATGCCCACAGTTTAATAGCCTTATTTCGATGAAGAACCATTGTTACATGAAGGAGATTCATGGAGAAGGTGGCAAAAGTAGAAAGAAAACAAAAATACAAAGATGAGATAACGGGCGACTTTATGAACGAAATGAAAAATGAATCACGAATGAAAAATGCACTAGTTCTCATCGCCATCATTTTTGTACAAATAATAAAATAATAACGATAATGGTCATCAAAATGTGTCACTGTACAGAACTATGTATACATACAACGTGCAATTGTTCGTTCATCGATGACATGTCATGGCAGTGAAAAAGTACTATGTCAGTCACTATTATATACAAAACACATGATTATTTTTTTATGTTTATATATTACGTGATTGGGATGATATTTGAGCCACTAACAATGGGAAGGAAAATCGGTACAAATATTTACACACTTATCCGGGTTATGACTCCAGACACACGAGGGTTTAGCTAAAAAAAAAGGAGGGGGGAAGTTTGGGTGGGGATAGTCTCATTTATTGCAAGACTTATGGAAACAACTGGAATGTGTACAACAGTTTGTTCATTGTGATGCTGATAAGGACATAAATATAACGATGAAATTGTGCGAGGCTTTTGGGGCAACGTGCCTAGAGGCAAATTGAGCTTCTTTACTGTACCCTTAACTTCTCCCCATTCATCAATTTTACCAGAAAAAGTTCAGACACTACAAATAAATACGACTGTATATCTATGAAATTTATTTCCCAATAAGGAGAATGATTCTTTCAGCTAACAGCTGCTTCACAAAAAGGCCCAATTAAGTTTTCGACAAAAGATATCGCACTTGAGAAATAAATCATGTGTTCCATATTGGGGTTAACTACAGTTTGAGAAATGTATTGATTTTTCCATAAACTATGAGGGAACTACTTTGGAATGTCACGTAATTTTTTTGCAAATTGTCTTTGCAGTTCAACTGCAAGAGGTCATGGAAACTTTCGTTTTGTTGTTGGCTCAAAAGCTGGACACACACTCGACAAGTTAAGGCTGATTCGCAAGAGATACGAGAACAACCTGGACATACAATTTACAAAATAAAATGTTTACTAACGATGGCCAACTGAAAGTCAGATTTATGGTTATGCCTCACCATCATTAAATTGTCACATGTGTGGCCAGCTGGTGTAATCCAAGGGTCAACGTAATATGCAGAATTCCTTCAGTCTCCAAGAAACACAATTTGAGGTTGGTCCTCAGGTTTCCATCTGTGAATAAATGTGAACGGTAAGTCAGCTGCCGATATCATCCGAGAGACAATTTGCTATCAATCCCGCACTACGATACACTTATAAATAAACGCGTGAGGTAGACAATTAAGGAAATGAAAGCCGAAGAGACGCTCATATAACTTCTGAACCTATGTGCGGGGCTTACACGGTCGTTAATGTTGTCAATTTCAACAAATGCCTATATTGAAACTGATCGTGTAATAGTCACAGTACTGGTTTATTGTACTGACGATTAATCGAGTTTTCGGATAACTTACTGTATTATTTACAGTAACAATGACCGTCCAAGGTTCACATCAAGCTTGTCCTCAGGTAAGCACAAGGTGTGGCATCACCCAGCATCTTTCACTATTATATTCATTACATTCGCATCCACACCTTTATATATATTAAGTTTCTTTCAAATACGATATATCGAGTCAGGTAAGAGCAGTCGTCCCTCAATTCCTACAGGGGCAAGATCACCCTTCCCCCCCACACACAAAAAAAAGCCCCTAAACTTGAGAGATTTGATTCAAGTCTTGGAGTGTACGATACTGTCAATCGAATATTACGGAAATCTTGCAGAACGAAGCCGGTGATCACTTTCCAGAACAGCTCATGACTGATATTGAACAAACTGTTATTTATCAATACACATATTTTTGGCATATCAGCTGTCAGAGATGTAACACCCCTTTGTTGGCATAGGGTTAGGACGTCATTTCACGTTCTGGTATCAAGAGTACTTTCCAGGGTGTCTGGCAAAATCTTCAAACTAATTTTCATGACATTTCCAAATTCCCCCGACAAACAATATCGAATTTCTAGATCAAAACAATAACGCCCTCAATCTCCATCTTATACCAGCATGAATTTCTGTTCATCAAATTATAATGAAGTTAATATTGCGGGGGAAAAAACCCCGTAGGCGAAATGTTTTGCAAAACAGGATAACAAATGATGGACGGCCAGACACCCTGGCTTCCTATCACCGAAAGATAATAAGTAGCCAGTTTGTTAAATGTCACCTTCTCGAAAGATATTTGAAACAATTGCGCGAGCTATTATTCTGCAAACCCATGACTGGATGTAAGACATGTACTTTTTAAATGTTCACAATGACAATGGATAACATGCTAGTTGCGAGCGTCAACCTTAAAATTGACAATTGGAAATTGCGAGCTCGTACGTGTACGTTCGACTGGTTTTCCGTCAGGTTTGGAAATTTAATCGAGAAAGAGATCTGAATTCCCTTTCGCATCATTCGACTGAAATGTTCACCCCAAACAAAAATACAAAATAAGTCCTGAGAAAATGAAGTTACGACGGAGAGTAGCTGCTAACTCTGCATTGACACTGTTCGGTGACACCACTTGCTTCGTGCACTGGCTTTGCAATTCGACGTTTGACGATAGGACATCGGCTGCTCATCCTTTCGACCATGATGATAGATGCAAGGAGTATTCTGACTATGCATGTTGCCCACGCAGGAGTAATTAGTGCAACCGTTTTAGAAGATTAACAAGTGGTATGCTTTGCTTTCCACCTGAACATCAATAAATAACATTAATAATGTGGAGTTTCCTTCGCAAGACCATTTTGTCGCAGTTGCGAAGCTTCTAGTCCCAGCTATCACAACAGAGCACACTCGAGCAATCGATGCTAAAGTTCGTGGTAGTGGTGATAGTGATGATGGTAGTGTTCATGAATGTGGTGATGTTCGTGGCGCTCCATGAGCAGGGGAGCCCTCTCCGGCGATTTTGGTGCGGAAGGTTGCTGGGGCGGCTGCGGTTGGTTGGGGTGGTGATGGTGATGATGGTGGTGGTGGTATTGAGAGCGCTGCTGCTGCGCGGCGTCATTTCTAGGGGGCAGTCCAGTTCCTCGCAACCCCATGTGCTCCTTCTCTATCCAGCTGGCCACTTGCTGCATGGCCCTCTGGTGTTCCTTTTCCCGGTTGCGGTGCTTGTGGTGGTGTGGCGAGCCCGCGTTGACCTCCGCAGCCTCCACCTTGGACGAGCGTGTCTTGCCCTTCGGAAAGAAGGACACGGGCGCCTCCTCGCAATAGTAGGCGTCGTACGACTTGGACCGCGCGTGGTAAAGAGCGGCGTGGATGTCCTTGTCGCGATGATGGTGATGATGCCTACCGTTGAGCCAGTCGAACTTGTCGCCGGGGCCACGTTCGCTCTTAAATATGTCCTCGATCCGCAAGTGGTTCGGGTACGAGTGTATCTCGCCATCGTCCGGCAGCTGATGATAGCGAAAGTTGTGCCCGAGATCCGCCAAGTCGTGCGACCTGGACCTGTGGTGGTTGTGGCTGTGCTGCCTCGCTTTGTGGCACGCGGGGTGGGTGCGCTCCCTGGAGGCTTTTGAGCAAACGTGATTGGAGTCCATCGCCTCATAGGGGCACACGCCGCCGCTACCGTTGCATCTGCTGGGAGAATTGTCCACACTGTTCACCTCGTCGCACTTGCCGCCCAGGAGGTTCGCATAGTTCTCCAGACCGGCCAAGTCCAAATAGTGGCTTCTTCCACATTTGTAGCTCTCGTCCATGGGGTGCTGACGCCATCGGTGGTGGCGCCTTAGCTTCTCTTCAGCTTCTGCATGCTCTGCGGTTCTTTTTCTACAAGCAGATTAAGCAAAACTTAATTTTACAGTTCGAAATTATTAGAGCATTGAGGGCAAGAAGGTACGAAACATTAATTGCGACACTGCTCCATTATATGTTAAGCAATTACTTTTAAAGATTGAAAAAGTAAACTTTTGTTTTTGCATCGCACTTGTACTTACTTCGTCGATTCGACGTTTCCTCCAAAATTATTCTTCTCTAGGTTTGCCTGGATGATCTCCAATAGCTGGTTCTTTTGGAACAACTTGGAAGGCGATGAGAAGGAAACTTTGTTGCGCTTGCGACCAGGCGACGGAGATCCATTACGGATCTGAGATGTGTGCTGAGGTTCATCGGCCACGCACGAGGAATGATGCTGCGGTTGGCGAGGCGAGGACGTCGGGGGTCTGGAGGAACAAGCCGGAACGGCACTCTGGTGGTAGTGAGACGCGTACCGAGCATTGTTGGGTGGAGAAAATATCTGGGAGCTCCTTCTGGGTCGGTCGGGAGTCCTGTGATGGTGATTCTGAGCGAGTGGAATGGGATACGGGGTGGAGTCCACCACCTCTTCCTCCTCGTCTTCCCCATCCTCAACGTCGGCATCGGCATCTTCCTCCTCGTCCCGTTCCCGTTCGTCTTCGGCCGACTGCTTGGACTCCTTCTCGCTGCAGACCTTATCGCTTTCTTGTTTCTCCTCATCTTCCCTCATCTTTCGGTCCGGTGCCACCGTCAGCTTCACTTTGATCGTTTTGCTGCCAGATGGTGGCAATTTGAGGGAAGAGCCCATTGCCTGATAGATGCTCTTTACCAGACTAGCTACATCCTGAAACGATCCAACAACCATGATAAGGAAACACTGGTAAAGAAAGTTCAGAATGAACGTTTGCAATCCCACGCCATGGTATACTTTCCAAACATTTCAATGTCAAACACTTCTACTTAGAATGTGGAAGCAGCATCAGCAGTGGGTACAATGTTGGACACGTAGTTGAGAAGAGTCAGGAAGAACCTGCACGTGTAAAAACAAACAAGTAACTCACATCTTTCGTGATTTTCCCGTATCCATCCAGGTCGTACAACGTAAACAGGAACTCTTGCTTCTCGTTTCCACCCACAGTGGCGTGCACGGAAACGTCACATTCTAGGCCCTAAAATCAAAGGTGAATGAATGAATAACATGAGAGAGAAACATCATGCAAATGTTACAGATTTACGAGGCAGCAAACTAACTTGGAAAGTCAAGTTCTTCCTCTCCTCGGCTTCGACCGACGTTTCGTTGTCTGATTTTTCCAAGGCTTCCTTTATGCAAGACGTGGAGGAGCGACAGCTTTCCGGTGGCAGAACAACTAGACAAAAGAAAAGGACACTTTAATTGAAATTCAATAAGGCGCACGTCCTGGGGATGCGCCACTGAAGCTGTCAAAAGGTCATATCGCGTTACATATCATTATTAGAAGTTCATCCAGGCATATGGATTGCGCTGCAGAGACTACCTAACAACCATTGTTTCTGACTAGAAGCAAGTAAAGTTCAAATTTCAATATTTGGGACTTAGTCACTAAGACCAGACGACAGTTGTCACCTCAAAAACGTAATCTTAGCATTGCCATAAACAAAAAATATTGCAATGATGATCATCAAATCATTTTCACCATCCTTTATACAGGGTGTCTATAAAGAATTGCAGACATCAGTTGGTTCTAAAATCAGGGTTCATACTCAAATTTACAAAGTCATTTCCCTGACCAACCCAAGTAAATTTCCCTGATTTAAAAATTGTGTAATGATACAGGGTGTTTTTTAAAAACTTTCCACGTGTATAATACAAAATTGCATAATCGCGTTTGTGGGATTTGTTTATCACTAGGGGGAAAACATTTGAAAGATGATTTTAAGGAGATTTTATTAGGACGTATTATGAAAACAAAATTGAATTTGGCCTACTCAATCACCACTCATTATGCTCCAAAACGTATGTTTCAAGCTTTTGCGACTTTGTGCAAAAAACTTGCAAACAAAATAAAAAAATAAACTAGTATTTGCACATTTTTTGCAAACAAATGCAAAAAATGAACCGATTTTGGAATTTTTTTTTTGCACAATAAGCTAACATTGTTTTTGCATAGCAATATTGTGGATTTCTCCAATATTTCAGGAAGAAGGGAGGTGTGACAGACTACATAAATAACCTGACTGATTTACCAGCAGACATCAGTTTTCCCTGACTCTCCCTGACCATTTTGCTCTTCCATGACTTTCCAGGCGCGTATGAGCCCTGAAAATGAAACTTCCCCCAGTGATTCTGCATGGAATCAATTATGTAATCTACAGTACACGCAGTTCTTATATCTGGTGTGGCGATTTCAGTTTTTAGAGATGGTGTTTTTGGGGAGTCCTCTAACCTCCAGAATGTCCCCTTCGCGTCCGGTCCCCTGGGGGGGAACAAATTAGCACCGCCGCGTGGTTGCGGTTCTAAAGACAAGGCAAAGGTGCGCCTTAATGTAAACCAGGCCACTCTCCAGCGACCAAGTCCTCTCAGTTCGCATCCCACCCAAATCCCCTCTTTTTTCATCTCGACGTAATTCGCAAAATGCTGGCCAAATTGAGGACATGTTAGTGTATCTGGGCGAACAAAAAAACTCCTGTTATGGCCACGGAATAACAGCGAATCGAGATAAGCGGAGGTGGGTCAAAAGCACCGCAGAGGCGCCATCTAATACTACGTTTCCACCGGAATTTTGAATTGCAATTGGTGGCCGAACCAACAATTCATTTCTCGGTGGAAACACAAAAGTGACAAAACGAATGTTGATCCAACGTTAATTGTGAACACAACTCAACTTTTCCATGCGCCAATGTCAGGGTTCATACTCAAATTTACAAAAACATTTCCCTGACTTTCCCTGACAACCCAAGTAAATTTCCCTGATTTATAAATCGTGTAGAAATTTTTTTTAAACCTGCTCATGAGAAAATTATAATGTTTATGAATCTCAACTTTTGGAAATGGTCAGCAGAAATTTCAAATTAATTAATAAACATGTAACAGATAATTTTTTGGGCATTTTTTGGGATGGAATTTATTTTTCAATTTCATTTTGTTGAAAAAGCTGTTATTTTCCCTGACTTTCCCTGATTGTACAGCAAAAAACGTAGTTTTCCCTGACTCTCCCTGACCCTTTTGCTCTTCCCTGACATTCCATGACTTTCCAGGTGCGTATGAACCCTGTTTTAGTGCATATTTTATGGTTGTATCATACAGGGGCCCATGTGGTAGCAGACGAAACAATGAAGTCTGTGGATGCAAAATAAATGATCACCCTGTCAAAAACAGCCCAATCCCGTCATGCAACGTGAAATGTGGGTTCCCTGTGGAAACACGCAATTTTTGTATTGTGATTAGTGTATTATGATTGCTAGGCAATTATAATTCATTTCGGTGGAAACGTAGTATAACGGTCACAGGAGTAGCGAGCATCCGCCATTAAATCTGTTGGCAGAAGTGCACGTAACTAAGTGAAGACTCTTCCACATAGTCTGGCGTTATCTGTCCGACAGATACGCCATCTTTTAATGGTTATGGTTCCGGATGGAGCGGCGGATTCCACAGATAAGAGGCGTAAGAGGGCGCTATTTCGGGCGAAGCCACGTCGCTAATGGCCAGCCCAGCTGCCTGGTCAGCAACTTAGACTGAGCCGTTTTTGGGAAAGCAATTTTCCAAATGGATTAGTCAGAAAAATTCCTTACCATCTTAAAATACGACGTAACAATAACACACGAGCACGCGAAAATAATTAACGACTTTCTTTACAAAGAAATTTCATTAGGCCATTTCCACGACCAAAAAAACCAAATCGAACACTTTGCATTGTCACACTTGATATTCACACCCAAATTCCATTTCTAGGAAAGGGACGATGCAGGAAGACTAAAGAACGAAAAAAATGGCGTCGTTCAGACCAATAAGACGCAATTTCCTGTTTGCGATTCGTCCCTCCAGTAATATATCGAACGTAGCAGCCATTTTTCTTTCACCGCTGAAACAGTACATCGATAAGCCGAATCTCTCTGATGTAAAATTTTTCGTACTTTTGCCGAGACGACTCAGCAAAGTAGTCACACTTTGCTCGTCATTTAATTTATGACGTTGACAAGTTCGATGTGACAAGTTTAAAAAGGTAGAGAAATTTCATTGGCCATTTCCACGACCAAAAAAACAAATCGAACACTTCGCATTGTCACACCTGATATTCACATCCAAATTCCATTTCTAGGAAAGTGACGATGCAGGAATACTGTAGCCGTACCGACAAAAGAACGAAAAAATTGCGTAGTTCAGAGCAATAGGACGCAATTTCCTGTTTGCGATTCGTCCCTCCAGTAATATATATCGAACGTGGCAGCCATTTTTCTTTCTCCGCTGAAACAGTACATCGATAACCCGAAGCTCTCTGATGTAAATTTTTTCGTTCTTTTGCCGAGACGACTCAGCAAAGTAGTCCCACTTTGCTCGTCATTTCATTTATGACGTTGACAAGTTCGAGGTGTTGTTTCTTTAAAAAGGCTCGAAACGAAATTAAAGAGGAAAATCCTCGTTCGCTGTTTTGGCAATAAATAGGATTAATTCCCACACCACTGGGTGAATAGTTTGAGGTCAAAAATCTCGCCAACACGACCAGTGTAACAAATTCCCTGACTTTCCAGGTTTTCCCAGACGGTGGCAAATTATGCCGCTCATGACACCGCACGAGCACAGATTCGTTGATAAGCTATTCCATATCGAGTGAAAGTGGCGAGTACGTGGGCAGTCAGAATCCCATAACGTATTTTGCGTGAATGTTTTCTTTGATTTCCGTCAGGTGCGCTGGTACGCGAGGCATCGACCGCTGCGGCGGCGGCTTCTTTTGTGCCGTCAACTGGAAAAATTGCACGGGCGCTTCAAAGGACGGCCAGCGACAAAGGAGCGCTCCGATCAATTCAAAAAAAAAAAAAAAAAAACAGCCCACCTTGGCAAAGAGAGCTGCGGGCGGACTAAGCCAACAACATAGATCATCGGGAGATGGACGGAGCCCTTACAGCGCCATCTATAGCGAAGCGCGGCCCGAGGTTACCATTTTCATTCATGACAGATTCCGAACTCACCATCATGGCACTCCGCCAAGTTGAAAGTAAGCTCACAGTCGAACCTCGTTATAATGCATTGCATGGGACCACCAAAATGTGTTCGTTATAACCGTTATATCAGTAGCCAGAAAAAATATGACTTTCAAAAATAAATTGTATTTATGCTTGCGTAACATTTTTTGTACAGTATTGTACAACTTTTCTGAGGGCACAGTGGTAAAATAATCTGTCATTGGAGATCGATTATTTGTTTCGCGACATTTCTCCTAAGTGTACAAAAGTGTCAAAAGTCTGAATGAGAAGGAAGTCGGAATTTCATTCAGACACTAACAGCCCTGCACACCTACGAGTAAAAGTTACTTGAAATAATGTTTTTTGAAGATTGTGCAAATACATGGCATTTTGACAGCACCTTCTGTGAGCTGATAAATGGGTTTAGCCAGTGTTTTTCGAGTGATGCCTGTAACTTTAGTGCATGATACCTCGAAAATCTGTTCGTTATAACCGATAATTCGTTTCATTCAATTCGTTATAACAGCATCAATTAACATTATTTCTGTATATTCTGTGACAGGGATTGGAAATACTGCTCGTTATAACGAGGTTTGACTGTAAAGGCCAAACAAAAAATGCTTTTTGGTGCCTATAAAATCCATCATTTATCGGCCAATGGGAATGAATGTTAAAATGAGATGACATAATATTTGAATATAATATGATAACATTCACTATTATGTTCTCATATTATAACCAGTCATGGGTGAGTTTATAATTTAATTTTTTAATATCTGAATGTCCCGATGCTAATGAACCTGCAACTCATTTTTTTCTAGCAAAATTACCTTTCAGTGGATATTTGTCATCGGCAAATCCAGCCCTGTTGATGTAAACCGTGTCCTTGGTGCAACTGCTCAAGCTCAACGTAATTTCCTAAAAACGACAGAAACAAAAACGGTATTTTAGTCTCAGGATTAGTTCAGATGGCAGTTTTCTGCAAATGCAATTTCTATTACAAAGCTGGGCGACGCTAGCGTCTGCATACAAAGTGCGCTGGCTTTAAAAACGCGCTGTTTTCGGTCGCAGCCAAGTACAGGGGAATAAAAAATAAGATTTTTAACGCCGACCTTAGTTTTTTAACTTTTTCAGATTTAATGCGGCGGTAATAGGCGGCCACCCCTACGGCGCGCACAAACACCGCCATCCGAATGCGCAACACGTAGCACAAAAGCCGCTTTAATACGCTTTTTTCCCCCTCAGCAGTTTTTATTCGTATTTTTCCGCACGAAAATTATAACTTAAGTAAGGTACACCATAATTGAGAACAGAAAAGGGGGCGGGTTTGACGGCGAGGCGCACAAAGCAAGGGTGAGAAAAAATGGAGAAAAGGGGGGTGGGCGTCCAGGTAAGGGGGTTCATTAAAAAAAAAAAGTGAAAATGGGGCGGCACAATTCAGACCATATACTGGGCATTTAAGAGCCAACCGCTCATTTAATTAACGATAAGGGAAGTGGGGGGGGGGGGAGGTGGACAGACGCAGGTGCAACAATTATGCAACCGAAATTCGCGTACGTAGCCTATAGCTACGTAATGTGTCTGGTGGGGAAAATAATGACGAAATTTACCACACTTAAACAATGCCTGAGCTTCGCAGTGATAAGACCAAAATTTGCATCGAGATCAGAACGACAGATTTCAGTCACAGAAAAATCGGGGACTTGATGAAAACGGCGAACTTTAATCCAAAATTACAGTATATTTGAAATAATGTTGGATGACTGTAACTATGGTCGTCTCGGCAAAAGAACGAAAATTTTACAGCCAATCAGAGCGATTCGGCTTATCGATGTACTGTTTCAGGAGTTTCTGAGGTAAGAGGAAAATGGTTCCCATGCTGGAATTATATTACAGGATGGACGAATCGCAAACAGTAAATTGTAGCCTATTGGTCTATAGATTGTACCACAGATATAGGATACAATGTACCATTACTTGAAGGTAAATTTCAAAGGATGACTGCTTTGATGTCATCTTGAAACAGGACATTCCCCCAGAAATTCAATTTTCAACTTCAGTGACTTTTCCAGGTTTCAAAGAAAATTTCCCTGAAAACTGCGACATGTGACTTACGTATGTCAATGTAAACATTGCTATATTTATTGTTCATCGTTCACCATAAACATGAGGTGAACAAAAAAATGTAATAAGGAACCAGCGATAGAGCACACATTTTAATAATAAAAAAACTTCGAATTTCGATTATTTTTCAAAATTTAAAATTTTATTATTGATCTCTTCAACAAAATTGCTTCCGTATCAAAAGATTTGTTAAATTTCCCTCACTTTTTTTTAAAAATAGAACAATATTCCCTGACTTTTCCAGGTCTTTCCAAATTTCCTGACTTTTTTAAAATAGAACAAGCTTCCCTGACTTTTTTTTAAAATAGAACAATCTTCCCTGACTTTTTTTTAAAAAAAAATACAGCAATCTTCCCTGACTTTTCCAGATCTTTCCAACTTCCCTGACTTTTTAAAATAGAACAATCTTCCCTGACTTTTCCAGGTCTTTCCAACTTCCCTGACTTTTCCAGGTCGTTCCAACATCCCTGACTTTTTCTAAATGGAACAATCTCACTTTTCCAGGTCTTTCCAACTTCCCTGACTTTTCCACAAACTCCTGAGCCAGTTCCATCACCAACCCCACCCCGTAGCTACGGGGTGGTCGGTGCACCCCGCTGACCTGAGGCGCCGGGGGGGTCACGGGGCCCCCGTTGCCCGATAATGGTCCCTTTAAAAAAAGCTCGACCTAAATCCAGGCGTTACGTGTCATGGGTTGGGTCGCAATGGCGTCATCGTTCCTCCGAGTCGAAATTACAGCGTGGCGAGAATGAATAGGACGTAGGTAGGTACCCGCATCCATCTCGCCCTTTAATAGCCCCCTTCCTTGGCTCAACCCCCTCCCCATTTTTCGCCAAAAGCACCGGTTACGCCCTAATTAGAAAGCAGAGTCCGCTTTTGAAAAAGCCGACTAACCGGCCGATCGCGCCGCAACAATAACAACAACAACAACAACAGTCGCCGCCATCAATGGGGGCAACATTTTTGGGCGAAAAACGGCGGCGATCATAATCGCCATCATTATCTCCACGCACCATTAAACGGTGGATCCAATTAGCCCGGGCCGTAATTAAAAATCGTTCCTTCATTGGTGGATGTCCAACGTTTTTTTTCTCGTGTACAATCGTATATATAGCCAACAAATATTAATAATAACCTAGCATTAATAGACGCACGTATATTTCGAATACATTTTTCTCAATTTAAATTAATTAAAATCAAACGGAATGTTCCGCCAAATTGAAGTTTTGTGCGAGTTTCAGCACCAGGATTCAATTTTCAAATTCTCTGCCTTTTCCAGGTTTCAAAGAAAATTTCCCTATACGACGCGACATATGACTTACGTATATCAATGTTAAAAATGCTATATTTATTGTATATCGTTCACCATAAACATGAGGTGAACAAAAAAAATGTCATTTTAAATATTATAAGGAACCAGCAATTAGAGCGTACATTTTAATAAAAAAATTCAATTTCGATTAGTTTTTCCAAAGTTTCCAATTTCATTATTGATCTCTTCAACAAACTTGCTCGCTTCAATTGATAGCTTGAGCTTCTTAACTTCTGCATCAAACGATGTTAAAATTCCCGACTTTTTTAAAATGGAGCAATCTTCCCTGACTTCTCCAGGACTTCCCTGACTTTTCCAGGTCTGGGGGACCCTGCACAGTATATGCCAATGTAAATGTTTGGCTATATACAGTACATGTTATATAAAAACAGGAAATAGATGGCACATCATGGAAACAACACATTTGGCTTATTATTATTGTTTTTTTTAATTGACATCTTATTATGACTGTGATTCCTCCTCTATTTTTAAGCATAGTATACATGCAGCTATAGTCGTCTCGGCAAAAAAACGAAAAAATTTACAGCCAATCAGAGCGATTCGGCTTATCGATGTGCTGTTTCAGGAGTTTGAGCGGTAAAAGGAAAATGGCCGCCATGCTCGGTATATATGACAGGATGAACGAATCGCAAACAGGAAATTGCGTCCTATTGGTCTGAACGACGCCATTTTTTCGTTCTTTTGCCGTGACGACTTTTAAGTAAAATTTATCAGTGAATCTCCCTGACAATTCCAGGTTGGGGGGGACCCAGCGCTCAACCATTCGGCACGAAGTTAACCCGGTATCTCGAACCAGACCGCTGAATGGGTGTACACGCCGGCTGACCCTTGACCTCGGAGGAGCGCGTGGCGCCACAGCGGCGATGGCGGCGACGGGGAACGTGCTTGACCCGCGCCCCGTGAAAGCAAAAGCGGAGTCGGCGCTGTTTGGGCGGCCGGCGAAATCATATCGGATGCCAGAACACAACCGACGATAAAGAAATTAAATCATCAACGTCTGCCAGACCATGCACGGTGTCTACAAAAGTCCGAAAACGAAACTCCCTGACCCTGAGTTTTCCAGGGTCATATTCTTGTTTACAGTAGAAATACGAACCGATGGAACTGAAGGACAGCCAATCAGAGAGGTGTCGCTTATCGATTAGGGATTCCTGGTTTAAAGTTTTTGAAAGGCAAATGGCTGACGCCTCGAGCTGAAGCGCCTCCAATGTTTTTTTGGTGTTGAGCTCCTTCCTCTCACCAGTGGCGCTGTATGCGAAATACTTGACTTAGCCAATCGCAAACTGGTGATTGGATTCTATTGGTCGGAGCTTTCAGCCCAGTCCATCACTTCGTGGTTCTACTATAGCCATGTTTGAAGATGTTTTTCCAATAAGTTATTTTTCAGCAAACAAATCAGTAAGGAATTTTAAATATTAAACTTTACCCAAATTTCCATCACAGATAACACAGCGTAGCACGTGTTGGGGATGCTGCAGAGACGGAATGTAAAGATGCGTGGGAGGAAGATATCCAAAGATTAAAGATGGATTTGGGGAAAAGCGAAAATTGAAATGGCGGCCAACCCGATTCAAGGTCGTTGCAACGGGAAACGCGTCTAATTTTCGCGAGGTCAAACTGAAATCGCGCCAAAAAATCTGCGTTTTCAAATCTCATTCTAGCACGGCGAGTTATTTACGGCGAAGAAGGTTCGTGATAATAATATCGGCTTCCCCACTCCCCGTCCGCCATCTTGTGCTTTGACGTCCAAAAATTTGGGTTAACCGCGGAGTTCACCGCACTACCAAAATCGAGGCCGCCGACACGTGACCCACCTATCAAGCTGCTGCATCGATCTACAAAAGAGTGACCACTGATCTAATTAAGGCTGCTCGAAAGTGCGTTGTGACTTTGGGGACACCCTGCACAAAATTTCGAAACCCAATTTCGAAATCCTGGTCAACATATTGAAATAATTTTTAGTAAACATTAAGAAGGACTTGCGTTTTTTGGGATATGCTTGGGATGGGACTATTAAAAAATTATGGAAATGCATTTGCTATTAAAAAAACCCGATAATTCTATATTTGACCATTTTATTTTGCTTTATGGGTGACAGATGGCAGCACCTGCCATCTTGAATGGGAACATGAGTTGTAGGCAAAATAAAGAACATCTCGAAAAATTCTAAAAGCGAAATTTCTTTTCATTTTATATAGTCCAGGAACTTACTACCAATATAAACGTTAAATTTAAAAAAATTGTTTCATTTGAAATTATCATCTGTCCAAAATTAGGTTTGAAAAATCACTTTCGAGCAGCCTTAGCGAATTTATTTTCACGACGGAGCAAACTGACTCCAGCATCCAATACCATAACTGATTATACGCCGACCATTAAGACACCATATACACGTACAGGCATGTAAACATGTTTACATACTGTAGGCTTGATTTGAGAATCGTCATTCGGGGAGTGGTACCTCAAACCAAGCAGCTCCTTAAAACACCCCCACCAGGCGCCATTGCTCATGGTGCATCTGGTTTTAGCAAACTCAAACCACATCAACGAAGCCTTGTTAATGAGTCGTAAAAAGTCATAAGTTACCTGCTGCGAAAAGTCCATTGACGAATGGTCCTAAACCTAGCACCTCGTCTGGAGGAAGCCACTAGCCATCGCCGAAGAGACTAACAGGAGGTCACGAGGTCAATCGTTTTCTTAGATGGTGGCTGCTGCAGTCGCCATCGAAAATTGGTAGTGCACTCGTAATGGCGAAAGAGGTCATTGGCGAGGCGAACCGAATGGCACTCGTAAAACTGAGTCAGTGAGAGAATCGACTGAGTCACCGTCCCCACTACTACGCTCACCGTCCATTCATTCGTTCCTCCCCCTCCCATTCATCCCCCCGGTGGGGGATCTCTGGGAAATCAGCCGCGTATGGCCATTAGGGGGGAATCCGCACGCACAAAGGGAGGGGGTGAAAAAGTGTGGAGGTGAGGCCCACGAGGGGTGGGGGTGAAAAACTGCCATTAGCGGATAGGCTTTTGCGGTTGACTCCGCCACCCTGACAACGAGCATTCGGGGCGAAAAAAGCATTCCTCAAAGGCGCCCGTTACCCAACTATCGGTAACGATATTCGTCCATTTTTGCTGATTTATAAAAAAATTGATCACTCCCTACTGTTCCGCGTATGAAATAGTCGTCCCGGCAATAGCAGGGTTCATACTCAAATTTACAAAATGATTTCCCTGACTTTCCCTGACAACCCAAGTAAATTTCCCTGACTCATAAACCGTGTAGAAATTTTTTTTCAACCAGCTCATGAGAAAAATACAATGTTTGTTAATATCAACTTTTGGAAATGGTCAGCAGAAATCTCAAAATAATTAATAAACATGTAAATAAATTATTTTTTGAGTATTTTTTTGGGATGGAATTTATTTTTCAATTTTATTTTGTTGAAAAAACTTATTTTCCCTTCCCTGACTTTCCAGGTGCGTATGTGCCCTGAATAGAACGAAAAAAATGGTGTCGTTCAGACCGATGGGCTGCAATTTCCTGTTTGCGATTAGTCCATCCAGTCATATATATCGAGCATGGCAGCATATACCGCTGATACTCCTGAAACAGTACATCGATAAGCCCAATCTCCGATTAGCTGGACATTTTTTTCGTTCTTTTGCCGAGATGACTAACATGAGGGAGGCGAAGCTAACCGATGAACCTCCCCCAGGAATTGATCATCCCCTACTGTTCCACGTATGAATAGTTTGTCCCAGCAATAGAACGAAAAAATGGCGTCGTTCAGACCGATAGAATGCAATTTCCTGTTTGCGATTAGTCCATCCTGTCGTATATATCGAGCATGGCAGCATATACCGCTGATACTCCTGAAACAGTACATCGATAAGCCGAATCTCCGATTAGCTGTAAAATTGCTCGTTCTTTAGCCGAAATGACTTACATATGGGGGGGCGAAGCTAACCGATGAACCTCCCCCAGGAACATGTCATCGCAATTTCATCCGATCGACTTTCCCTCTCCATCAGCACCGATCTCGTTCCCCAATCGATGAATCAGGATCAGAGTCAGGCTCCGACGCGGATTATTTCTACTAATAAAATACAGCGCGCATTCAGCGCCCTCACAATCATAACAAAGGCCATAAAAATCATCACCCCCCTCCTCCGGCGAGATTTTGTTCCATCCACAATAGCGCCGTTGGCTGCAGCGCCGTCACCAGAGAATTTTGCCCACTTTTATCTTCGCATTAACGATGGGCACGTACGCTTATTTCCAGAATAGATACACCAGCAACGGACTGCGATTTACTGCAGATCGATCATCTAAATGTCATAAAATTATGAGATGAGATAGGCTCAGTGGACGCTCATGTCCTGTACAAAAACGAATTATACAGGGTGGGTCAAAAAGAATCTACGGAAGGCTGCGGTATACGCAGGCATGTGCCCAGCTATGTCATATTTTGTCACATGCAAATGTTATGCAATTGATTCTTAGTTCATCAAAATTCTCACAAAATATACTGTATCTGCACAA
>JAQFYZ010000709.1:0-35023 GCA_034695085.1 Cylindroiulus punctatus | reverse complement strand
CAAGTCCTATAATGGGGTGCAAATGTACATTTGTACCCCACAAAAACTGCATTTGTATTTTTATGGTTTACAGTGTAAGAGCAAATGACAATATTTAAACGATTACATAGTTTAATTGCACATAACATAATGGAGGTATGGAATTGCATGGAATGCCACAAATTGTATAGACTGTGATATAATTTTTCCACAAACATCACCCGAATTCGCAAACATGTTCTAAACTACACACTGTCCTAAAAGGTTTGTGGTTCATGTCTCCACATGTAACATTACCCTACATTCGCCCAGCCCGAGCCTGCTGAATAACAGACAATGGACAACTCGCGTAACTTTTTTTGGGGTCAGGTGAACCTGAGACTGGGACCTCTTTCCCCTGACCTACTCCGCCTCTACCCATGGTGGCACAGGGCCCTTGAAAGGCCGTGACGTCACGCGATTCATTCATAAAATGCGTTCATTCAGCCCCCGTCATAGTACTATGATTACTCCAGGCACGTGGTTCAAGTGTGCCGGGAGACAGTGTTCTTGCTCCACTCGAAAACCAGGAACCTGGCACTAGACGTCTAAAAATACACGACATCCTCGATAGGATGTTGACGTTGGCGCCCAAAACTCAATTTATGAATGAAATTAATCTGGACTCAGGTGCGAGGTGCTGACGTCACTGGCGCATCTCGTTCCAGCGATCTCACCGTTTAATTACGACGATTATCAAATTAAAACACTGGCATATCGCCTGACTGTCTCGCGATGGCAGATTGCAAATGGTGGCGGGGGCGGCGGGAGCCCACGTGATCAAAACACGATCCAAAATAGCATTCTTGTATCTATGCACTAATTAAAAGTTTGCCATAGTCGAACATTGTTGGGAAGCAACAGGGTAGATGTGCTGCTCTGAATTCCAGGACTTTTCAATGGCTTTTCAGGACATTACATGTTCAATGCGATTGCCCAGAGGTCAATTCCATAAGGCAAATTGACACGGTGTAGTTAGATGGCCCCAAAAACTGTCCTAAAATTCTGTCTTGCGAATCAATCAAATTAAGGCAAAATGTGCATGCCCCTAAAGGAAATCTCGTGTGCACGACTTTCATGACCAGGACTTTTCAAAGACTTTTTCAGGACATCAAATTTTCCATGCGATTGCCCAACGGGACAATTTACATGGTTATACTGTATGGCGCCAAAAACTATCCCACAATTGTCCAGCGAATCAACCAAAGGCAAAAAGTTTATGTAAATTTCATGGCATTTCCATGACTTTCATGACGGGTAGGCACTCCCATGGCAGGAGAAAAAATTCCAGTAGTATTTGTATCTGTTAGTAGTATTGTAGCATTTGTATAAACTTCATGAAGTTTAAAGGGCAGACACCCGGTACCAGTAATAATGCATCTGAAGTGCATATTTTCAGATGTTAATAGCACAGGCAATGCCAAAATTTCAGTTATCTTTAACCGACTGTCTAGTCATTAGTAGACAGATTGAGAATATCACACGTCACACGAACAGTTTAAGAATGGCATCACATAACGCACGAAGGGTGTTTATATCGCATGTTGATATGGTTTAAGACAGGATTAGCAAAATTGCCTCTCTAATTTCTTGATTACAGGGATGTTGATGAAGTATAAATACGACCACTTAGTGGCACCACGTGACCGACGCCGTGGCAAATGAGGAAATAATGCACAACAACCGTCTATTTTCATCCGCCATTTATGGCAGGATGATCATTACCTCCTAATTATTGTCTTAATGAAAAGAATGGAAAATTCGGTTTATAGAGGTACACTGTAAATAAGTCCCAAGCGGAAGATGGAAGCAGGATTGAGCGTTTATCTCGAAAACTGTTCATCATGAAGTAAAAGTCATAACAGCCATAACAGCATAACAGTCATAAAAGCCATAACAGTATCAGAGACTAACGAAAACTAGACCAAAAACGATTCTATAAAAATGTTGTAATTTTTAGGCAATATATCAAATTATGGCCTGCACTATAAAATAAATAATGGCCACTGGCATCACAGAACATGTGATGTATGTTCACAGTGCTCATTAGCTGTATACACGGAGTATTACAAATGATAAATTTAACAACGAAATCCCACATTTCAATAAAAAGTTATTAATATTTGCAATTCGGAGGAATTTAAACCACCACAAGTACAGATTATGAAACATTTTCTAACTGGTCGACATATAGTCCAACCTTTTCAGGTTAACTTCACGTGAAAATAGGAAAGCATGATCCTAAATAATTTCACTTATTTCTTCCAAGAAACAGTTTTAACATAATTAATTATGCCTGGTGGGGGCGCATGCATCGACGGTCTCAGCTTGACCGCTCGTTGACCTCTCAGCGGGGTCAACTCAAGAGGATTAGCTCAGGTGCGCTTATGTGGAGTAACTTCCGAAATATTGGACGGCCAGCAAAAAACTTACAACACGCCGTAAATCAAAGTGAAACGAAAGGGGTCAAGCCAGTGGTCAGTCCGGGGAGGTCCAGTACTGTCAAAAACCACACGTTTTCCAAAAACGACAATAAAAGCGACAATAAAAATGGACAACTGGTAGAATTAGGATTCTGTGACAACTTAGTACAATGTCCGGGGCTGGGCACCGAAATTCCATTCCCAGGGAACCTATTAGGGCGAAAAGGCTTAAGTGGACAACTGACCAGAAAGAAATAAAACTACGGCGAAAAAAAAAATCCGGAAAAAAACACCAAACAACCAAAACAACAACAAATGCACCACCCGACGAAGCAGGCAGGGAAATGCATCAATTACATGGATTTTAAACCAGAAACATGTTTCCGAGAAATGGCATGTGCAGTGATATTCAGTCCCGCTAGATGGCGCTGCTATCGAGTGCACCGCCACTGACATACAAGCGCGAACTTTAAATGGGTGAATTTCGCAAAATTTATGCAAAAAAAAAATAATGAAATTCATAGTTTTCATCTAATTTTACTAAAAATAATACTCAATTCGAATAATTTTTCTCTCAGTGATGGTGCCATCACTTGGAGGGACGATTTTGTGATGACTTTGGTGAAATTTCCTACTCTTTTGCAGGTTGTTTTGGGGATATAGCCTAGGTACAGAATATGCCCTGCTCCAAATGTGCACAAAATATGCATAGTTGCAACCAGCAGTGTGTCTACAGTGTAGAAGGGAAAGAAAAACACCTGTCCTAGCTGTCACATTTTATACATCTTATGAGTCTTTTGTATTTATCCCAACCTAACCTTGGTGTTTTATCTACAGTATCATATAGCCTAACCTATGATATTGTATCTATGCTCAAGCCGGCAGCATCAGGGCGTATTTCGAAGCACAGCTGTTTTTGGTTTTCGAATTGATCAGAAAAACAAAACCCAGCCATATTTCGACCCTACTTGCATACTAGACAAGAATGACACCTATCTAGCTGTCGCAATTTATACTTCTTTTTATTTATCCTAACCATCATTTTAGATTTAGCTGTTCCCCAACCTTCAGGCAATCAGTGCCAGCCTAAGAGCCGTCAGGAAAAGCCAACTTTCTCATAGTGTCTATGCCGGTGGAAATCCTAACCTCAACTACCCCAACTCCTTCACTAATATTTTCGACAGAATTATGTAGCAAAACCGCAATAGCAAAACTGGACATTGTCCAACATTACTGTTGGATATCAGCAGGGTATTGACCTAGAAAGCCCAGTGCGGGTGCACCAGCGGTGTAAGGGGATTTCCCCATGAAGAAGATCTCGAGTTCCAGGAGAAAAGGAAGGGATGACAAGGGGGATGAGCAGCAACAATGGCAAGAAATAAAAACAACAATAAAATCAGCTGCTTTTAACGGGGAGTCAATGACACGATGGAAAATGGCTTTTAGGCAGGCACGGGGGTCAAACCGGAAGTGCGGCCGCCATCTTTAATTCCGTTTTACGCGCGTTGTAATGGGCGCGGGATCCGATTAGCGCATGCGGCGCCCCCTGGCGGTGCAAAGTGGCTGGCAATTGGCTTTTATTTGGTATCGGGTGGCCGTGATTGATTCGGCCGGCCATTGCAATCAATTAGCGTTAAAAGCGGCAGCTCCCCCTGGCTGTCACTCCGCAGCGTCGTAAAAAATGGCCAGCCAGAGTAGTTGAATAAATTCCCATTGTTCTAGTTAGTGTCGCTGGGCCCCTGCCCTTCCATCCTTTAATGACCACTGTCCACCATTGTCCTGGCGAGGCCCAGCGAGGAAGGGTTAATGGGGTGAGTCGGTGGGGGCTATTTCGGGGTTGCGTCCAAAAAAAATGCTCGGCATTTTATGACTTGCCCCGCAGAAAGCGACCAGAACTTGAGCTGGAGCTCAGCTTCGAGTCAGCGGGTCAAAACTTGCTGCCACTCAAACTTTTGACCGATTGCATGCCATATAAACTGTTGGAACTTTGTGTTGGATCTGTTGGAACATATTAATATTGGACTTTAGTCATGCAAAGCGCATTTTCACTTTGATAAAATCAAACAAAAATTTCAGCTGATGGATTACTGCCCTACCACAGGATGGCTTTTAACCAGAATTTTAATAATGACAGTCAAAATTAAAAGTCACTCCCCCCTCCAAGTTGAAGAAGTCATACATTGCTTCACTGCTATAGTCGTCTCGGCAAAATAACGAAAATTTTTCCAGCCAATCAGAGAGATTCGGCTTATCGATGTACTGTTTCAGGAGTTTCAGCGGTAAAAGTTAAATGGCTGCCATGCTCGATATACATTACAGGATGGACGAATCGCAAACAGGAAATTGCATCCTATTGGTCTGAACGACGCCATTTTTTCGTTTTTTTTGCCGGGACGACTATAACTGTGATGTTGCAAATTCTGATAGAATGGAATACATGAACGTATACAAAGCAAAACGTTCAAGATAATCGTTAGAAATTCAGAGGAACGTTTCCCGCACCTAAATTAGACGTCCCGAGACTAATTAGGTACTCCTCTACAACTTTCAAATTGGAACTATCGCTCTAACTTGACCAGTTTACGAGATACAGTTGCAAATGAGGAACTTCTCAATCCAACTGGGGTGCTTCCAGTAGCGCCACCAGCGGCCTTTCCGGTCGTCCCCACGTCGATATCCGGTCGATGAGGTTACCTAACTCGCCCCAGCCAGCTTGGCTTCGTCTCATTAATCGAGTGCCTCTTAAGTTGACTTTAAGTAAGTTATACCGTTTTTTATGGGCAGCCCGAGAAGTTAGCAGAAACTGCGCTTGGTGGGCAATTCATCAGAAAGTAGGGGAGTCGCGATGATTCGCTGAATTAATTAGCCCGGATGGAGGCCTCGCAGCGCCCCCTACAAACACGGGATTTTTTGCCAAGGTCGTCCGCGGCGTCCTCTCGCTGCAGCGCCGTGACTCACGGTGGACGCGCATCGGACCCGTTCCAGGAAATTCAGTTCGATTCTTCTTCCCATCATTTCGTGACTAATTGGGAGCAAAAGGCTCCCAACAATACTATTTCCTCTGCATGGCGAGTGCAAAATGGCCTTTTTTGTCGGAATTCGAACTGTATCACCCCGGTTGAATCACTCCAGTTTTTGGAAGAAAAATTGTATGTCCCCTATCACCCTCATCTCATGGATTCCACACAAAATCGTCAAAATTCCTTTTGGTCATTAAAAATTATACAATATGAAGGTTCAACAGACGGTATCTAACATCAAAATATAACATCGAAACATAAGCATTTAAAATAAAAATGATGCTGCGATAAACTTGTTTGAAAGTTTGTGCTCATCTCATGTTTTCTTGATAGATATTCTCAAAATATGTTGTATATAATTTTCAAGAGATTCAAGATACATATACATGTAGATGCATGTAAGGAGGTATTGCTTTAGGAAGAAAAATAGTTTTCAGCATGATCTCATGGACTGAACTTCAGGACATAAAAATTATTCAATATGAAGAAGCAGTATAGAAATAATATCAATTAAAAAAGGATGCTGTGAGAAACTGGTTTGTAAGTTGGTGCTCATCTCTCATGTTTTCTTGACAGATGTCCTGAAACTATGTGATATTCTCATTTACTTCAAGCTATGTAGGAGGTGCAGGATTTGCTTCCAAATAACAGAAAATTCCGGGAGTCGGAGATCAATTAGTTGAAAAAGGGCTGTACTATAGAATACGGCAGCTGACTGGGCAGTATGAAAAAGTGGGTTTCTCCTAATGACTCGCGTGTTTACAGTGATTGCCTGGTGATTGTGTGTCCAAAAAAAGAAATAACGTTTTTATGTTAGGTTAAGTTGGGCAAAATACAAAAAGGATAAATTGTGACTGGTTTCATTCTTGTATACTGAAAAGTAGGGTTCCGAAAATAGTGCTCTGTGATAGTTCGAAAATTGCAACGTTTTTACACTTAATTCCCTTATGCAACGAAATTTTCTAAACTGATGCACGAAAATTGATAGCCTAGTTATTGCAAAATGATTGCAAACTGATATTTTTCAAATATATTGCGTTTTTACACATAATTCTCTAATAAAATAACTTTGCAAACTGATTGTAAAGTTATTGCAAGATGGTGATAAAGTGATATTTTTTCAAACATTGTAACGTTTTTACGCTTATTTTTTGCACGCAAACTGATAGTAAAGTTATTGCAAACTGATATTTTTTCAAAAACCTTTTTTTATAATTTACATATTGTTTGTAAAGTTTGGCCACAAGCCCTGATCGCAAATTGAAAACTGCAACTAGATGCGCAATCAATCTGAAAGTTACAGGGTGTCCGAATCTACCTGGGCAACCTTGCGAGCCATGATCTACATGTATATCGTAATGCATTAGTTTATATTGCAAATTGCGTGTGCATACTAAGTCTAATTTATCACCTGTTTTTTTTTCAGTTTACAGTCAGTTCGCAATCTTCAGAACCATTATTGCATAATTTTAACATGCATAAGGATTAAGGCCGTCAAAAGCATTAATTTGTTCCAAAAACAAACAAAAATCCTAATCTGCATAACATGCCGATGATGATGATGATGATGATAAAAATGACTCTACATCGACCAAAAAATTTGCTTAATGCAGTCATGACAGTGCACAACTGGCACAACCCCAACGAGCATAATGCACAGTTTGTAACGTTTGTACAGCATAGTAAACGAATGCTCTATCGACTGGGAAAATTCTTCGAAACGGGAATCAATTCCTCGTAAGTCCAGGAAGTGATGAAAAGGGGGTGGGGCTAGTAACGAGCCGAGGGGTTAGCCGATATATTAATTGAGAAATGTGGGCCAATCAATAATTTAAGCGAACTACACCTGACGTGAAAATGGCGGAAAAAAGGCGTGCAACACTAACGCATTTGTCGCAGCAGCAAAATGTAGGGCGTCCCCAAAGTCATATCTTTGAGGTGCCTGTCTTACCACGTGTGCATCAAGCTTCAATTAAATAAAGCGACCCAGAAGTCGCTAGAAAGCTGTCACATGCACGGTGGTGACATGTTTCGAAACACTCAGAAGACTTTGCATCAAAATAGATGGCACGGACCTTATGAGTTTGTCAAAAACTGACACTGCTTCTGATTTTAGGTTCATCACAAACACAGGAAACAGGGCTTCTTTTCCTTGCCGGGTTTCAGGTGCCTCGATGAAACCACCCCATGCATCAAATCAAGCATTGCAAGTAAAACACGCAGATTAAGGTATCCTAAACAACGATTTTCACCAACATCCCCACGTTCCGAGTTACCAACACAAAAATTACTGTAAGTTACCAACGCAAGTCACCCAGGCAATCCCCTCCAATGCTCTTTTCCCTTCTTCCA
This sequence comes from Cylindroiulus punctatus, assembly GCA_034695085.1. Lineage (NCBI taxonomy): Eukaryota > Metazoa > Arthropoda > Diplopoda > Julida > Julidae > Cylindroiulus > Cylindroiulus punctatus. Next base: position 27,210 of record JAQFYZ010000709.1, on the reverse strand, counting down.
TTTTCAATACATGCATTATTCCAGCAATTCTCGAGTCTTGAGGCGAATTCTAAAATTCTCCTCAAACTCACCAATATATGTCACCTTTTCAATTCCCCATACTTTCCTTATCAAAAGACTTCCCCCCTGCATACTTCATTTTGCTTTTAACCCTCGTTTCTTTTCGTTATACTTTTTCGGAATCGCATTGCTCTAGAACGATACATGACTGAGAATTCACCCAATTAACTTTACATTTTTGTTGCACATTTCACATGCACTATGTTACTCTTGCACATTCTGCCTAATCCCGCACTTTTTCATACAGCATCTTTCAGCAATTTTTGTACTTCGTACATTAACATCTTTCCGTTCATTTCCTTACATCTTCGTAAAGCTTGACTAAATCATCGCACCGAATTCCGTCCTTAATTCCATAATTTTCCCCTCATTTCCCCCCAAAACCCCGGTTGAATTTTCGCGCTTTTTTTTTCGCGCATCACGCTGGTCCTCCCACACCGCGCCAGCTTAACGGCCCGTTAGCCCGGCTAACCGGCTCGATTTTTTTCCAGGCCACGTCAGTTGGCACGCCCGAAAAACGAGGCCCTGACCCACTTCGGGGCGGCGGAATGCGGGAGAACCCGTGGGGGATCCGGCGGAATTTCACTTTGCACGCGGTCGTAGCAGCGGCGGGTACGCCGGGCTAGCGCGCGGGGCCGCGGCATGGCCGGGGCGTCCCCCGCGCCCGTCCGAAACCGCCTCCCCGTCCGGCGCCGCTCTACCCATCCCCGTGGGGTGGCGCCCCGGGTCCCCCCCGGGCCCCCCCACCCCCCACGCGTGACGTCCGCTGCGGCGTCCTCTGATTGGCTGTCCGCCGCCAGCCCGAGCATCCCCGCGCTGGCCCAGCACACTCCTCGCCGCTGACCAGCCATCGCCGTCCAACCACAGCCGCCTGCTGCAGCCGCCGTTAGCTAACTGACCGTTAAGTCGCTGCGCCCCGGGGGCAGAGTCGGAGAAAAGAGCGCCAATTTGCCCGACTCGAAGGTAAGTCCATCAGCATAAATCTTGCGCGTTCTTTGATTGCCAATAAAAAAACAACTTCCGCCATTAAGGGAGGCCCCTCTGCCTAGTGGACCAGGCTGGTTTAACTTAATCGGCCATTAGCGCGGACGATAGAGGATGCGCTAACCGCGGGCTGGCTAACTGACTCTTCCGGACTCACGGGATTGGGTTCGGGGAGCCATGGCGCAGCTTCGGACTCGAATGCGCATGCACCAAACATGGATTTGGTGTGGGTGGCGCAAAAATTCGCCCAAATTTGGCGTTGCTCCCCACGACTTCCAAACCAGCGTTTTAACTGCCGGTTCGTAAAATCAAATCGCCGGGCAGTTTGCGCCATATTTGGTTATTAGGTTACACTAGTACTTCAACCCTACAGATCATGTGGTGCGTGCCAGCAGCCTTGCAACCATGGACTGCTAAGGTCTAGAGTGAATTAAGTCAACTACTTTGGTGCAACGCCTGTGCGAGCTTTCAATTTTAGCAAAAATTTTGGTTAATAAAAATTGAGCTTGTAATTTTGAGCTCACCCATGCGTTGCACCAAAGTACATGTAGTTCCCTTAATTTAATCCAGACTTTAGCAGTCCGTGGATGCTGCTTGCACGCACTGAAAACAGGATCCATAAATCATTAATCGATACTGCAGCAGACCAGCCCTGCTAGGGTTTATGATGGGCTGTGCATAAACGACGTCACGCTTCCATTAAACAGTCACGTTTTGATTTTCTGTTAAATCCATACTTCTCATCGAATTTCCACAATACTTGCATTTGGCTCAATTCGCAATTTTGGTCATTGGTGACTATCATGACATCATCATTTTGCATTTTGTGGAGGGGGGGGGGGGGGTCTGAAAATAATGACAAATGCTGACGTGCATTGTAGGTGGGGTTACCCTGCAGCTCCTCATACCATGTTACACCAATAAATTATAATGCCCATGCGGTCTGTTAGTGTTTCCATTATTTCCTATCTGCACGAACTCAACAGAAATCTAGCAATGATTGAATAAGGTCACACAAAAAAAAGCAATTGGTAGAAAACTGTAGAAAGGTGTGCTCTGGAACTGTTGCACACAAGGATGTCCTCCAAGGATGTATTCCAGGACGCTGTTTATGCACGGCCCCTTTCTGGTAATTTCGACTTTGCAGTAGACTTTGCAGTAACCAGTGCAATACCTGGAACCGTTTCCAGCGTGGCTGCAGTAATTCAGCCTTCGCCTACCTTGCCAGTCGTAAATGAGCTAATATGAGACTTGTGTGGGCACTCAATTAAGATGGCTTCGTCTTCCGAAGAAAATGCAACTTAATTCCCGCCTCGCGCGGACGTGGGTGTCCATCAAAACAAGCTTGTAAAATGTTATGCATATTCGCATCAATATTTACTACACCAAACTATTAAGAATAGCGGCCCACGCGTAAGTCTGTCGGTCAAGTGCTTTCTGTTCAATGGGCATTGCTAGTTTGCTGCAGAAAGCAAACATCTCAATGGCATTTGTGCCAAAAATGTCATTTGCATTTGTGCAAATAAGTGTATTATTGGTGACTCCTACCACTTGTACAGAATCTGCAGTAGACTTCGGGTGTACTTGGGTACAGTCCCTACCCTGGTACTCTATTTAATAACAACTTGGCCAAAAGTTCATATTAGAACTTGTGTGTGTCAAAGAATTAATATTTAAGATGTGTAAGATATTCAGTTATATTAGAATGTGGACTTCTCATAAAGGCTTGTGGGCTAGCAGTGATTGCTGACGGTAAGGGGTAGCCCAATCACAAATTACATGTGTACATTATGTTACAATGCACATGCAGTTTAAACGCACCAAGTAAACAAAAAAGGATCAATTGCGACCAGTCTTGTTTCTTTACTTGCACTATTTAGAACATTTGCACGCAGAACTGTTTCCGGGGGACAGTATTGTGCAAAATACGTGTATAATCGGTGACTTCCACCATTTTTACAGCATCTGCAGTAGGTTTGGGGTGTACTTGGGTACAGTCCCTGCAAAGGTAACCAGCAGACGTAAGCCATAAGAAGGCTTCTTCTAACTGCTCGTGGGCTGGCAGTGATTGCCCGGCGGCTGGGGGCAGCTGAATTTTTACATTTTTATGTTGCAACGTGGGTTAAACACATAACAAAAAATCGAAAATAATCAACTGCAACCAGCCTCGTTGCTTCGCATCATCCAATTTGCACACGGCGTTAATAAAATCACTTTCAAGCAACCAGTATCGAGCATCACCCGAAGGTCGAGGGAAAAATGCCCCCGGGTCAAATTTCGTGCAAGCACCTTTTCCTGGAAATCAAAACTGCCGAATAAACGAAACCGATATCGATGCAAATGATTTTCTTTCGATTCGAGTGAATTCCGGGGGGGAGTCGCCACCCACGAGGGCGGTGACCTTATGACCTCCGCGCGTCCCGACCCATCCAGGTCAGCAGGTTCACCACCTCGGGGTCAACTTGGCAAGACTGCCATACTGACCAACTGACCACCGCAGGAATGCCCTTGTGGAAAGGCAGGGGCGCTGGGGGATGGGGCCGGTGAAAGTGGCCGCCATGTTGCACAATATGGTCGAGGGGAGCGCTGGTCAGCAGACTTGACCACTGGCGCTCCCAGGGGAATTTTCTCACGGACTGGGTGCAATTAGCGGTGGAATTTGCGCTAATACCTGCCCTCGCAACGCAGCTCACCGTTGCGGGTGCGTCCGGCTCGCCCTCGATGACCTGTCCACTCGGTGGTCGAGCCACCAAAATTCCAATGGCTGAAAACAACGGACACGGAAAACGCAGGTCATTCACTTTTCAAAGGTGCCCGGGCATCTGACTTTCGCTGGTGAGGGGCTGGCAGAAATTCCGAACATTGGACGCATTTTTGGGCACCGTGTATGGGAAAATGAAATGTTTTATGACGGAGTCCTTAATGGGTGAAAATATGGAAATTTGAACTTAACTAGATTCAATTTCGTTGGTTTCAATGTAATACACCTGTACACAGTCAGCACCTTTTACTTATACATAAAGGTATAATGTGGTAAAGTGGGGGGGGGGGGATTTATCCAAGTACAAATGTTACAATAGAAAGGAACAATGAAAGTAAAATGAAATGCAGAGTGTAAAATTAATTGCAACAAACAGAAAAGATGTAGTAAGTTAATAGTTGGTGTCCCCCCCAACATGGGGGTACCCTTGGCATGTTAACTTGGGTTGCAGGACTAGACCCCCCAACCACATGGTACCGAAAGGTACTGAGTTGAATTGAAATTGAATTGAATTGAAGTTGAAATTAAAAAAAATTAATTCCACAAGGTTGAAGTTATGAAAAAGACTCAAAAAGTCATGATATTAACATTAAGGTGAGGTAAATTTCCCCTCAATTTGATGATTGTTAGTAATAATTTATTCAAGTTTGGTGTCAATTTGCTCTGGTTGGTGAAGTTATACATGTATGATGCCATCTGGATACGTCCGATTTTATGATTGCATAAATGTCAACAATTTAGCCATACCAATATGAAGTAAAGGGATTTCAACAAATCACGATCTTGTGACATACTACTTGAACGACGCCGTAACATAATTTTAATTTTATTCATTACAAGTTTGTTTGCTGCAGGTCAATATTCTGTATATATTTCATTTTCATTCATTGTTCCTTTTTGCTATAACATTTTTTGTAATTGCATAAATCTATCCCCTTCACCACATGGTAGCTCAGGTGCTGACTGTGGGTGTATTGCATTGAACTGAATTGAATACAAGGCATTGCCACTTTCTTGAAAATATCACTTTACACTATCAAATCCAGTAGACAGCATGCTTCATATACTGTGCAGTGTGTGTGCATTTAACTATTCGGAAGGATGTTTCATTTCACATTCAATTTTGTTGCAAATCAACTAAACGGGAATATTTACGATGTGGATTTTACTACAGCATTCGACAACCGGTTGGCGCAAAACCATGCTCGCCCTACTTGTAATATGTCAAAACGCTGGACATCAGTGCCCTCATTGGCTGCTGGCGAGCACGTGTGACACCCATAACTGTCACAAAAGAGGTTTTGAGTTGGTCAAGCTGGCATTGCTGAGGGTCAAAACAACTCAAGCACCACATGCAGAGGGCTTGACCTGGCCTAGGAAAGTGGTGCCTGCCCAAACTTGGCTAATGGGCCAATTTGCATCCAATCTGCCAAAAGACAATCGACGTATTAAATTATGCAGGCGTAAATGCGTGTAATCAAGCGAGACGTTCGTAATAAATCTGTCGCGAAATGGGTTCCGTTTACGGGAGGCAAGGGTTATGGGCGCAATCGATACACGGCCGACCGGTCAACAGCCCAAAATTCCCGAAAACATTAGCTTTAAAATTTCCCTCGAATTTCTCCCGATCAGAAAAAAAAAAATTGGAAAAAAATGCCGAATAATTCTCACTCGCCGGTATCGAGTTCCGATTAACATATTTCGTCCAAATTGGGCTGAGACTTGTTTTTGCGAAACTTCTTCGAAACGCGCGGAGTTTTGCCAAATGAAACAAATAGTAGCAATAACAAAAAATGGCGAGTAACTCAAAAAACAGGCGTGTGCCAAGACGAAGATTTTCCGAGAATTTTTTTCCCCGCGCAAATTTCACGAACAACTTAATTAGAGGCCGTTTAACTGAAGCCAACTTTTTAAAGTAATAAACCTTGCATCAACTATGCTTAATGCATAGAGGAAAACAACGCTGCATTAATTTAATTTAAACAATCATTTTGCTCTTCTGTGCAGAAATCACCTGTGATGAAACCTGGCAGAAAAACGTATGAGCAGTGTTTCCCAAACTTCGAAAAACTGATCACAAAATCCTTATACGTGTATGTACCTGTACCAAAACCACTTATCAGAAGTCATTTTTACCCAATGCGTGTTAAATATGCATTACACGCACATGATGATCATAAAGTCCTTCATTACAAAATTCTTGTTTCTTCCTCTTTGAACACTTTTCTGCTTCTACAGAATAGTCCAGCAAAGCCACATTTAAAATTACCTGGTTTTCCGTGAAAATTAAAATTTTTCAGTCAAATGCCATGTCTTATTTTTCGGGAAGCTTTTCCCCATGATAACCCTGATGTTCGTTGTAATGGATTCTACTATAACAGGGTGACCATCAGTGTGATCATGGGGGAAAATGGGTAATTTGCTGTACCATTTCTGTGCCTGTGTGGCATATCATTCTGATTGATTTTATTTTATTTATATAAATAATTTTGTAATGAAGGAAGGGCTTAATGATCATCATGAACATGTAATGCGTATTTTGCATAAGTTGGGTGAAAATGACATTTTGATAAGTGGTTTGGCAAACACTGTGCTCATACAGTATATACATGTAGGTTTGCAGCAATTTTACTTTCATAGCATCTCATGTGCTGACCGTAGGTGTATTGCATTGAATTAACAAGCAGACACCTGACAGAACCATCTTCAATCGCACAATTCTCAGATAGTAAATGAGTTCAAAACATTCCAGTTACATGTAGGTATCAGACCACACCAAAGACTCGAATGGAGTGTCAAAGCCATGTCAGCTTGAAATTTTGGAGATTCCAAAGTAAAGTGTCCAGAAGGTGCTTATCTGAATATCTGGACAAAATGGGCAACTTGAAAAGTTTGGAGTATATATCGGGGTGCAAATTAAATTCCTCGATGTCCCATAAAAGACGTTTCCAGGGGTTGGGGTGGAGGAATTTACGACTCCAGCCAGTGTCCAGCCAGGAGTTGGACTGAGACGTGCTTAAGTGCGGGTGCGCCCTCACGCGGCGAAGCATTTCAAGGTGAGCCACTTAAGGGCCGCTCTAATTGCACGAGCCTGAGAAAAGTGAAAGCTGCGTAAGCGACCAATTAGGGGATTAAAAACGCGGCTGGAAATGGCACCGATTAGCATAAATGGCGGTCGGAGGGCAATGGACAGCGTCGCGGACTTGGCGAGCGACCCCCGCGCGCCAGATTAGCCCAAAATGAGGCCCATTTGGGCCGGGCAATAAAACCCTTTAGTTAATTCGCTAAAATGCCATCGAGGACGTAAACCCATTTGGCACCCAGTCCAGTCGGATAACATCTGGACCGGCCATTACCTACCACGAAGAAAAAAAAAATGCAGGAAAAAAAAAATGCAACAATTCCTTCGACCACTGATTAGCCCATTTGGACAGGCACAACCGATCGGTTTTGAGTACAAGCTGCAGCTCGCCCTCTGGCAACTGTTGCGAGCCAGATTCCATTTGGAATAATGCCCTTTTCATTAAACTGACCAGAGCGATTTTGGGAGGGGAAGGGTTGGGCGATGCGAGAAATATTTTTAAAGAAACCTTGCTAAATCTTGAAAAAAAAATCTTGCTAGAAACAGCAAGACTTCAGGAATATTGACCCTTTTCATGAAACTGGCCAGCAAGATCTTGGGATGGGAAGAATTAGTAGATTTAGGAAATACTTTTATAAACCCTCGCTAAATCTTAAAAAATCTTGCTAAAAAAGCAAGATTTCATTTGCTATAATGCACTTGTCTTACAACTGGCCAAAACGATTTTGGGTGGGGAAGGGTTGGGCGATTTATGAAATATTTTTTTAAAAAAACCTTGCTAAATCTTGAAAAATCTTGCTAAAAAAGCAAGATTTCATTTGATATAATGCACTTGTCTTACAACTGGCCAAAACGATTTTGGGAGGGAAAGGGTTGGGCGATTTATGAAATATTTTTTTAAAAAAACCTTGCTAAATCTTGAAAACAAATCTTGCTAGAAAAACCCTTGTCATGAAATTGGTCAGAAAGGTTTTAGGATGGGAAGGGTTAGTCGATTTAGGATTTTTATAAAACCTTGCTAAATCTTAAAAAATATTGCAAAAAAAAAAACAAGATTTCATTTGGAATAATGCACTTGTCATTAAACTGACCAGAGCGATTTTGGGAGGGGAAGGGTTGGACGATTCAAGAAATATTTAAAAAAAACTTTGCTAAATCTTGAAAAAAAAATCTAGCTAGAAAATGCAAGACTTCAGGAATATTGACCCTTTTCATGAAACTGGCCAGCAAGATCTTAGGATGGGAAGGGTTAGTCGATTTAGCAAGATTTCATTTGGAATAATGCACTGAATGCAATTATGAAATACAACTGACCAGAATGATTTTGGGAGGGGAAGGGTTGGGCCATTTATGAAATATTTTTTTAAAAAAAATCTTGCTAGAAAAACCCTTTTCATGAAACTGGTCAGCAAGATTTTGGGATGGGAAGGGTTAATCGATTTAGGAAATATTTTTATGAAACCTTGCTAAATCTTAAAAAATCTTGCTAAAAAAGCAAGATTTCATTTGGAATAATGCACTTTTCATACGACTGACCAGAATGATTTTGGGAGGGGAAGGGTTTGGCGATTCATGAAATATTTTTAAAAAATCGCTCGTGCTCAAGTCTAGCCATTTTCGCCAAAAATGATTGAGCGTCACTGCGGGCAAGTGGAGTGGGCTAGCGTGGGGGTGTCATTTTTTCCCAAATAATTAATGACCCGAGAAGTGAAGCCAGTGTCTGGGCCAGCCCACTCCTCACCTTTTTCACCTTTATTTCATTAGAATCCTTCGTCTGTAATAGCGTCTGCTTCGTTTTTTCTCGCAAACGAATGAAGGATTCCTCCGATTATTGTGTCCAAACTTTCGTCTGACCAGATCCTTCCAATTTTAACCCACTCGATCATCAGCTATAATAGCCCTATAATTAAAATGAGCCAGCCTCATTTTTTGCGGGAATTTCGGCCAAAAAAGAGGGTTCTCTGACTTTTCTTGATCGATAAAATGGCGCCCAAATGTTGCTTAACATCTCGTCCAACAGTTGCAGATGCTCTATTTTCCAATCTCTCTATTTTCGCTTAAAAATATTACTGTATACATGGCATGCACAATAAGTTAAATAATCTTCGTTGTTACTTCTGCTCTAGTCACGCCCTCCATACTGCAAACATGCAGTATGGACAGTACATGACAGCAAAACATGCAGATAAGCTTCTTATCACCGCCTAATTTCTCAATAAAAACCACCGATAAATATTTGTTTTTGACCAAAAAAACAAACTTGTTTGGCTGTCGCATTTCCGATGAATCCGGAATCGAAACATCAAACATGGAGGCCAATGACGTGCTCGCATCAGTGACGAGACGGCCTGTAATTGGCTCGCCCACAGTGACTGTCATCCATCCTCATCGGAAGTGATGTCTGTCCACACTAAGGTGGTGCCGTGACGCCAATCCCACTGTATCTTAACAGAATTATCAGAAAAAACCTTGGCCGAGCCCCATCTTCAATACGACTTATCTCAGCTGGGCAAATACCTATGTTTATGACAAGAGCTAATAGCTCAAAGATCTTCCAATCCAATTGACCTTTAAATAGAACCTCGTGCATCTCATTAACTGGACATGTTATCAAAATATCGGTGCATGGCCACAAGTAAACACGATGTGCTCAAATTTCTACTTTACTCTCCCAAATCAAAAGGCAAAATCATCCAATTTGGTGAAAAACAAATTTAACATTGAGGTGCTTATTTACACTTCACTGAATGGAGTTAACAAAAATGTCACCTTTGATAAAAGAGGACAACGGGAATAGGATGTATGCACACTGTACATGTGTATACTGTACTTCATATCAGCGAATACAAAAGCTGCAAACTTTAGTAGACAGCCTTGGTTGCATGGCTGTATGCAACATAGACAAGAAGTTTATCAAGGTTTTTATCCAAATGTCAAGAGGTGCACATCAAGCTAGCACCATAACGTCTGCTTGCTTATTGGTGACATACAGTTGTATGATCAGTGATGAACGTGCATTTGACCATCACTACAGTGTAGTACACTGTTTACACTAGATATTAAGTAGCCTTCATCTCAGTCATACTTAGCATACGTGACTTCTCTTGACTCGATTATACTTGATTTTAAACTCAGCATTGGTCTGGTTTTGTTCAAGGCACCTCGAACCGAGCAAGTTAAGGTCACTGCAAATATCATGTACATGTAAGTACATGTACGTGGTAAGCTGTGCATAGTAATCTGTGGTAAATCTAAAACCAGATTGAGCCATTGCAACTGCATGGGGAAAACATGTTGTGTATGGTTTCAGCAAACAAATTCAGGCAACACCCCCAAAGGTCATGCGGCTTTTTCTACAAGCAGAGGATTCTGGTAGTTTTGAGAAGTCACCACCAGTCACTGCCACCAGTGACTGCGTGAATTTGACCACGTGTGATTTGCTGACTCAAAACGATGTCGAAGTGTTTTCTGGAAAGGGGCAGTTGCTTCACTCAGTCATGATGATCAGCCCGATGATTGGCAGGTCAGCAACATTGCAAAATGTCCACAAACTGTTATTGGCAAGGATTAGATAGCGCCGCGACATCCTGGACAACACAAAAGGTGAAGCCCTGTTTAAACAGGGGATTCCCCCACGCGTGTCAACAGCACTGGCTTCGCCTGAAGAGTTGATGGTGGGAAAATTGAGATGAGTGTTTTTCCCCACTCTTTTCTGCGGTCTTATCAGTTTGTGATTTTGGCAAACTGTTGTCAGCAACGGCTTTACAGGGAACAAAACGTTATTTCCTGTACTAAGGCGTTTTGGGAGGCCCATGCTTAAGATTCTGCGTGACTTGTGGGCACAACAGGACGCGTGCACAGGCATCATCCCCCTCCTCAAACAGTGACCTCACGAGTCATCCACGCAACAATGTTATGTCATTGTTCCAACAGCGGGCACGTAAAATTGGCGTCACAATCACGTCATTCCCTCCACATCCTTGTTTTTTCACCGATTATGTTTTTGTTTGCAATCTTTTCCGGCCTCTTTTTTGCCGATTGTGCCAAGCCCCTGAGACGCAAGACGGTAACGCACCGTCAGCTCGGGGTTTTCCCAACCGCACCAGTCATTACTCACAAAGCCGAGCCGAAAATCATGCCCCAGGCACGCCCTCCAGGCAGGTTACCACTTCTTCGGTTCTGGAGGATCATGCTGATGGAGGAAGATCAGCCTTCCAGGAGGCCATTGCCCCCAGCCCTTTGGACTTCCGCGTGGCAATCTCAACGGTGATATTCGTCACGTGACGTTGGAGATGTACTGGAAGATCCGCCAGCTGATCTGCCAAAATCCCGTTGCTACATTGCTCCTACTGCCATTGGATGGTTGGAAGGCATGCATGGGGCAATGCTTGAAAGACGATGATCAGAGAAAGCAAAAGATGCAATGCATGCAGGATGTGTTGCAGAAGGGCGAGTTGGGGAATCAAAGGCTCGACTTAGTCAAATAATAAAAAGAACAGATGTTGAAAAACGATGGATATTAGCCCAATGCTTCGTAAAACAGCAGTGACATCATTATCTGGCTAACCCATCTCACTTTCGTCATCACTTAACTACTCCTTCTCACTTACATTACCATTTGGCCAGCCCCTACCCCTTAAGACGATGACGTGATACTTGAACATCCCTTGAGCACCGGATAACCACTAATTTCTGCAAACGAAATTTCTGATGGTGTCCAGGTCTGCCAAGGTGGCATTGGCATCTTTCGTTGTTCAGAAATATGATTAAATGTATTAGAAAAGACTGGTCTTTGTCAATACATTATGGAGAAAAACTAGTGTTCGGTTGAAAAAAAAACAGGAGTTGTTCCACCATCTCCAGTTGTATTGGAGATGGTGGAATTGTAATGAGCTATTGGGAGTGTGCAACTCCACTGGTGGCGCTGCAGTCAGACACTTTCATGGCCGCGAGAGTAGGATAAAAGCCTCAAATGCAATGGAAAGTTTTTCATTTTCCCCAAATAAGCTCGTAAATGCAGGCTAAATATTATTTTAACGGTTTTGACTAACTCTGTGGTACCCAATAATACTCTTTGTTGGTATTTAAAGCATTCCGTATTTATTTTTGGGCCACGAGCCTGATTTTATCGAACCTCGCCATGTTATTTGATGAACGTATCCTACTTTCATGGGAGCTTACTAGACTGCCACTAGATGGCGACCCTTTCACTGCACACTCCTAATAGTATTTTCAATCACTGAACAAACTGGGGGCAGGGCCCGGACAGGCCAATCAGAGCAATTTGGCTTGTTGATTTGGTTTTCCCGCACAGGAAATGGTAAAGCAAACAAGGCAGTCCCGATGTGAAGGGGAGGGAAGAATTGTTGAGATAAGGCTTGGCAAGATTAATTCGTAACGGTTAAAAAAACTTTTTTTTCCAGCCTGATTGGTCTGAACCTACGTCATAGTCCATTCAGTGAGCGAAAACACTATAACCCTTTTTATGCTCGCTTATCAGAATTGTAGTTGAAAAGTTTCAATTTATATTCACCGAGATCAAATTCCCTGACATTCGCAGGTTTGCTAAGGTTGGTGATCACCATTATTAGTTCATTTACAAGAAAAAGCTGGTAATTAATATACCAGCGAATATCAGAACAAACATTTGGGGAGCAAGGGGTTCAATTAAGTGCTGTTCCATCAACTTTGGAAATTCGTGATTTGTGATCCATTCTTGCAACAACAACTCGCAAACGGCTATTAAGAGATTGGCAGGAGGACCAAAAAATTGCCACTGGACAGGAAGTACAATTTGCAAGAATCTGGCTCAATTTGACATTTCCTGGTCTGAAAGTCGCCATTTTGTAAGGACATCATACTCGAACGTCCCGCCATTCGGTGGCCCCCTGGCGGCTGACGTCACGCGTGCTATCAATGGCCCAACCTTGACCCAAACCCAGAAACTGCACGTATCGAACACAATTCCAGCAGTGGTAAACATGGCGCGCTGGCGCCAGTGCTCTTTCCCATGCCTCCCATTGCCACTCGGCAGTTTGGCAGTCGCCAATTCGTGACGCCACTTCCTGCGCATGCGCACCATGGCCGAGGCTCCTGGCGCCATTGATCCATTGCACTGAAACACTCACCGAGCTCGTCTCCGTGTCCCATGGATGCCAGCGTGTGCAACAGGTCGGGCGACAGCAGCTTGGGGATCCCCTTCAGTCGACCCATTTCTCGCAGACGTGAGCTGGATTAGCCGGATTAGTGACGACGGGATTAGCGGCGGCACGTGGGCGGCTGCAGACTCGGCGCAGACTGGACGGGGCGCCACCTGGCGGAGAGAAAAGGAAGAGGAGGGGAGGTCACACCACACGAAAGCCCACGCGCCAACAACATTACTTGCAAGAAAAGCGAGCTGAGATGGGATTATCCCAGGGGATAATCCCATGATGCTCAAAGGGCGAAAATAGATTGTTTGGTCTGGAGAGGTCCCATCAAGAGTTTAGAAAAGAACACGTGGGGAATGCCAAACTGACAGACATTGGGACGTGTATTCAAGGTCGCTGTGATTATCCGAGCAATTAGGGAACTGTTGTTCTTCACGTGACTTTTCGGTTTACTTTGCGCTGCTAGCTGCGCATGTTGATGCACGTGGCAAGTTGCAACGAAGTTGCGACATGGTGCAGGTTTTATTGAGGGAAAACGGATGAAAACTTGTGTTTACGTTCATGGTGGTGTTAACGGCTGTTTCAAAGAGCTCGGAATCAATTAGCATAGTGGGGCTAAAATTCGAAAATAAGCATAATTATGATTGCTATTTACAGACGTTATTCGAGTTGATCAGAAGAAACAGATCCTGAAAGTGAAACGATTATTTACAAATGCAAAACAAGCTGCAGTGCATTCCAAAAACTTGTTCTTTCAATTTGGAACGAATTGGACAACCTTACTTGTTTCATAAGACGGCTTGCTACGTGAAAATGGGAAACTTAAGAACAAGTTACAAATCGTCAGATCAACTCTGCCCTGTTCTGATCGGACGTTATTGCACCGTAACTGATTGATCTGTAGCAATTTTAAAAGTACGGCTTTGGAACGTATAATAGACCAGTACTCCACACCTGTTTTAGTTCAATTCAACAGTACATGTATGCCATGCGTTAGGTGGTGTGATCCAGCAAGCCAACCACCTCATTAGAATGGACAACATCATTGCAACATTGATTTAGGTTGTCCTTTTTAAGTGCATTCCAAGGTCACAATAGTGCATTTCAATCACAGCTACATGTAACTTACTTTGCACTTGACCTCATTAGAACAGTAGCAGTTGATTTTAAAAAACCCTTTGTGTTACTGATATCACAAGAGCATCTTCCATGTGGCCAAATGTACAAACACGAGTGGCGTCAAGGGTGCTTGTCGCGTCGAGTGTTCAACTTCCGGTTGCGCCAGACAACGCCGGCGCGGCGCTCGTGCTGCGTGCCGCTGGCCGCCAGACGGCGCCACCGTCGGGTCAGTGCCCCGCCGCCTGCTGGCAGATCCTCCATCAGAGAATCCACTGATTAGCATATTCAAGGGCGCAAACCTTTTCCCGGGAAAGGACCCCCGAAATCCCGTCGCCCCCACGACGGATGTCAGCCGCCCTTCGCCCTAGTTCATTGCGCGACAATTCCAAATAAACTCCCCCGCGAGCGCCGCCAGCGCCCCCTGACGTGACGCTTGTCTGGGTGGTGAGTTTTTCTGGCGAAAATCGGTAATTAACATTGCCGTCCCGCCCTTCATCTTTCAGCGGTAACTGCAACGGTTTAGCACCGACATAAACAAATTACTTTGCTGAATGAAACGTCACTCATTCATGGTACATGGAACGCGCCAAGGCCTTTCACCGAACTGCCTCGTGACGCAATCCGGAAGTGGCGTCTTGCACTTCCTCCCTGCCGGTCCTGCGTCCAACTGCTGCAGGAATTGCGGAAACGTTTCCCTTCGGAGTTGGTAGATGGCGCTTTGCGAGAATGGGGACCTGTTGGCATTATGTCATGTAACATCACCTTTGGGTGGGGTTACTCGAGTGAACACTTACATGCATGATGGTGAAAGTGAGGGTGGAAGGGTGCTCATGATCATGCCATCAGCGATGGGGATCAAATGTGGGGTCAAAACCCATCATTTGCCCTCCATAGTTGCAAAACACTGCAGAATTTTCAAGTTTTGCAAAGAAATCATCCAGTAACTGCACATACTGAATTAGCTTTGCATTGTCTCCATAGTGATGTTACGTTTGTTTAACATAACCAACTACATTATTTGAAATAAGTATAACGGGAGAAGAACTCCTACAGATTTATCTCCTGTATTTGGTTCACAGGGTGTACCAACAGAGGGCGCCTCTGTGCCGCTTCAATACAAAATGGCGTCTATGCAGAGAAAGCCAACCACAGAAAACTACATTACTCAGAAACGTACACTGCTCTATTCAGAAATCTTTTCAGTAAACCAGACACGTGAAATATAACTAGTTCTTCGTAACTTTTTTTTTTACTTTGTTCTTCTCAACTCGAACAGTATCGCAATTAAATTTTTGCAATTAAGATAGGAGTTTATCATTATGTTATTGTATGCATTGTATATGCATATGACCCTGTATATTGTCGATGGCAATCCATCTTAGTGTATAACAATGTCACATAGCATTTATAGATCGTCCTGAAACACTAAATACCGTGAACGATGTAGCAGCAAGTTCTACAGTAACATGCATATGAACTTACCAATAAAGAATAATTTCATCTATGCCAAAATGTTCATAAATTCTTCTCAATGCAAGAGAGCTTAATACGAAGTTTTTTGGTCAACTTCTTATGTCCCAACTGAGGTGGGGTGCAGATTTCAAAGCACAAATAAGCTAAAAGTGTTATCCAGACAAAAGCAAGTAGAAATCTGACATTTTCAGCTTAGTGGTCATCCAATTCAATGCTGATCCACATAGAGATTATCAAAATCTCTGGCCTGATTTCTTAGCAGGGCAGCTCAGAGGGTGTGGACGATGTGAACAGGTGCGCTAAGATTGGCCAGGGTCACATGATCGAACCCGGGCGAGTTCAATTGCCCTTTGGACAACACCGTGTCCACCTACGCAAGGCCGCCGCCAGGTGCGTGGATGGGATAAAGGATAGGGGGCGCCCCAAAGAGCCTCAAGGTTGGGCAACCCTGGCTCAATAAGGAAAAACAGACTTGGACGACTTGACAGCCTTCTTGGCGCTGTCTGGAATCCCTTGAAAAAGGACGAAAATCAGTCGTTCTCCACTGACTCGACCGCGCAAACCCCTTAACCGCAGTGTTTCACCTCCGCGCAATGCCTACGGTGCTGCCCCCTGTCAGCCAATTCACGTCCTTGTGCGCCCGCCCGCAGAAAGTAGTCCCCTCTTTATTAGCGTGTAGGTGTGCGAATGTTTTCTTCATTGATAAGATTTACGACTATTGAACACGGTGAAAGTGATTAACCCGTGGATAAAAGGTTTTGCATCACTTCAAACTGAAGTTCTTTGTTGTCGTAGAAATGGGAGGTGGGCCTATGGGGCACATGTATCTCTGAAGCTTCTTGAGGTTACCTTCATCTCACAACTGTCAGCAATGACGTCACCTTGGTTTATCTCTCCACCTCCCAAATAAGAAATGAAAACACGAAACGTCAGACGACATTGCTGAAAGATGAGTCACAATCGCCTTTATCAGAATGATCCATTTTTCAGGTAGTGTTTTGTATGTTGACCTGACACTGTTAAATCAGAAGGGTAAATCAATCACAATACAGTGTAATACAAAATTTTTGTTATTAAACATGTTTGTTCAACTGAAAAAATCTATATTTGATGGTGAAAGTAATTCGCGTGTTTTACTTACAACGTTAGCTCTGTTATGCAGAATTTGAAAACTTTTGAATGACGTGTTATACCCGGTCAAGTTTATACTCAAAGTTTCACAAAATTTGCAGAAGGGCAGCAGCGTTTTCTTGATTGCGTCATATCTGGGGCAAATTTTTAGGGTATTTCGACCACTCGGAAGCTGCCTATGGTTTCGCGCTGTTGCACTTGCTGTCTGACAAATGCATCTGGAATGCAAAACCTGTATTACTTTTGGTGTTACGTGTGTGGGCGGGACACGCTGCACTTTGAAGGCCAGTAGAGGGGGTTAACGTTCCCCAAAATGCTTCGATTGGCAGCCAGCGTGATAAGCGCGTCCATGCACTATATCACAAAACAGTACAATGCAACAAATTTGCCATTAAATCTGTTGTCCAATTTGAAAAAAAATCCATTCTATAGTTGAAGTTACATAGCGAAAGTTATTCGTTAGTTATATGACGTTAGATCCGTCTTATAGAATTAACGTGATATGACATGGTTAAAATTTTTAGTAAATGTTAGTAAAGGTACATGTATGTATAGCATGCATGCAAAGATAGTGATGCAAAATCATGAGGAAAGATCATACTAGCACTCGCTAAATTTCCCAGCACCGCCATATTTTGATTTGCAGATTGTCGACTGGTGATGTCATGCGCATAAACTTCAGGTAATGTTTTTTCCTCAACTTAGGCATTCGTAAGGTGCGCGGATTCATCCGGGTGTCACCCTCAAATATTTTGGCACCTGTTAACCCCTTCCCATTGGTCGATTGGGCATGGGAAAGTCCTTATCGAGTATGCACGGAGAGAATCGGCGCAAACGTTCATGTTTGCCAAATGAATGAGAAGAATTTAATCGGTGTTTCCCGTTCACCGCATTCCAATTTTATCAATCACTGTGCTAATAGAATGCGAACCTGATAGGACGACGCTCTCCATGATTCAGATACCAACAGGGAAAAATTTGCGCCACGGTGTGAAAGACGGAAAACACGCCAGGTGAATGCAGATGATGCCGAAAATGCAACAACAAGTGATTATAGTTAGATAATCCCGTTTGAGTCTAAATAAATATTCGTGCCTGCTGAGCTTCCACGGTCGACGTCTGGGGTTTTCCCCAAGGGTGTGACGATTATGATGAAATCATTACCTCTATCTGGAATTCCGAAAAAAACAGTCGAAATTCGAGGTAACGAAATCCAATACCGGGTCCGATCTGTTTGCCAATTGTAATCTGATCTGATTCGAGCTGATTCAATAGGCTCATTTTAGATGTTTTGAAAGTTTTGGTCCTGGTTTAGGACTTCCTGGTAGTGAGATACACTGCACAGCCGGATGGTATCATCCAGGCCTCTCATGTCCACCAACAACCACTATCATAAACAACTTTTGCGCAATTTTCAAACAATTCTCAAAGTACTTTCCCTGCATCCCAACATCCCCAAAGATGCAGTCGTGTAATATCAGCAATAAAATGTATTCCGATAAATTCGTATCTAAATATGTATGGTTTTCCTATGAGCAAGTGGTTTTTTTTTGTTTGCAAATTTTGTAAACAAAAATGTATGAAAATACTGTTCTACTGAAACACGTGTACATGTTCTAATCTCCCAGGCCTCTCATGTCCACCAACACACAATCGTAAAAAACTTTTGCATAATTTTCAAACAATTCCAAAAGTACTTTCCCGGAATCCCATCATCCGCAAAGATGCAGTCGTGTAATATCCGCAATAAAATGTATTCCAATAAATTCATATCTAAATAATGCATGGTTTTTCTATGTGCACGTGGATGTCTTATACAAAATTTTGTAATAAAAAGTTTTGAAAGCTACTACTGAACACATTCTCCAAGCATTTTCCCAATTGCACGTCCATAAACATTATTATTGTTATATTTTTTTTTTGTAAAATACATATGGTGAAACAAATTTCCTAACATTCAGAACTCCAGAAATTCCAGAAATAACAGAAAAAACAGTATTCCAAATCAGTCAAAAATAAATGAACAAAATATCCCAGTTTCGAAAAATTTGGCAAAATTAATTTTACCGTACCAGTTTTTTAAAAAAATTACCAGCAATTGCTGCAATCGTGAAAATTACCAAAAACAATTGCTATTTTCATAAGAATTTTCAAAAGTTGCACTGATATGGATATGGTCGTGCATAAACTGATTGAATTGACGGATTTTTTGCAGAAAAAACTAACTAAAAACATGAAAACACGATCTCAACCAACGTTCTGTGAATGCTTGCTTCACTTTGGATGATAAACTAAGTAAAATATAAGAAACGTAAACATACAAGTATGTTGTATGTTAGGTAATGTGAATACATTTTAAGGCGGGTATTACATTGTTTAACATATTTTCAATCGTAAAATAAAATTTCAACCCAAATGCAGACCAGGGTGCTGTAACAGTAATGTATTTGCATTTGTGATGACAGGCATTTCCATTAATATAATCATTAGCCATAAACGTACAGTTTTGTTAGTTTGACATTCACTCCAAAGTAGTACAGGGTGTCGCCTAGTCTTTCCCCCTTTTTTGATATCATTGTCACTGTTGATCCCACCTTTTTCATGGCTACTGAGCCTAATGCATAAAAACGAAAGGGGTACGGGATCAAAACCCAATTACAGAGTGCACAGGGGGCAGCCCATAAATCACGTCAGCCCTTATGCAAATTTCAGGGTGGCAACAAACCGGACGCATTTTCTTGCGTTCAAGAAATGACATCCCTTTGAAATCGATTATAAAGTAGGAAGAAACAGTGTAGTTAAATTAAATCCGAATTCAACCCCCAGCCTTTTCATGACCCCGCAGTTTATTAGCCTTTCCTCCCTCGGCCATTAAATCACATTTAAGAGAGAAAAAACCGTGTAAAAAATCATAATCACCATCTATTCAAAGCCGAGTATGTAAAATTTGTGTATTACATGTTGGTCAGTGGGGGTCATTTTTTGCCCGCCCCCCTCGTACGTGTACTTTATTATCCGTGTCCAATGCGAAAGGGGCCATTTGGAAATTCCTAGCATTTTGACGTTTTCTGTGTGTGGCAGTGCTTGTGGTGTGCATGCATTAATGTCACTCGTAAACGAATATATTTGAATTTTAAATCCGCCCTTCCCATATTTCCATGTACCTGACATCAGCTCTCATATAAATTTAATTCTCGCGAGGGTACGAGCAAAAAACATGACTCCAGTTTCACATGCATGAAATATCAATCAAGTATAGAACGCCTTCTAAAAGCCAGGTTCAAATGAAATAATGAACAATCTCAACCAGTGTAATGTGGATTGAAAAAATGCTTCATTTTGGATGCTAAACTAAGTGAAACAAAAGTAATGACAACATTGTCTGAAATGTACACTATGTTTACGTGCAAACTTGAAGATACTTTGGGATTTGGCATGGAGGTGGTTTGATTCAAGGTCCTATATTGTAAACCTACATGAAAGAGACAAAGTGAGTTGACGCTTGCGTGTGAAAATAGTGTTAGGATCATTTTTTGATAATTCGAAAAAGATACTCTGTACAAAAGCATCTAAAAATTGCTGAACATCGTTTGTAGAAGCACATCGTAAAAAATATTTGTTCCATTTAATGAAACTTGCGAGGAATTCGTAACTGTTGAAAACTTAATTACCAACCGAGGAAAATTTACTGAATGTTCTAAAAACTTGAACTGACGAAATCACCTAATTTCGCAGTTTTTTTGCAGTCAGGAACGAGAAAGATGTTTTCTAGCTGAGGTGATTTGGTGTGAATGTTTTGATAAAAAGGCGAAAAGAACCGGAAAACCTGATAAATCACAGGGATGTGGACATTTATTGGGCATTAAAAACTTCGACTGTGCCCAAAACATTGCACGATATACGTGCTAAATTTTTTAAATAAAAAGTTGGAAAAGCATGGGTGTAAGAACTGCTAAAGGTATTAAAACGAGCCTAACAGAATGCTCGGAGAACCATACTGGTGCAAAGCTCAGTGTAGGCCATCTTGATAAAAAACATACATACACGTACATTTGTTATACAGTACAAGTACATTGAAAGTATTCCCTGCAATGAATATGCGTTTTTGAGCAATAACGAAGACATCGTTCGATTTTTTCATAATTTTTTTCAATATTTAAAAAAAAGTATGATAGTAACACCATACAGTATTAAGACAATGCATAAAGTTAGGGTACAGTACTAGCGTTTTCCTGAAACGAATTATAAACAAGTTTTCTGCCCGCAACTTGTTCATGGCATAACTTAAAAAATTGCTAATTTCACAGAGCGGTGTAAAACGGATATGGAAACATGTTGAGAATGAAAGGTATTTAATGCAGGATACAGCTTTGCCTCAAAGGCTGCTTCCAGCCAGCATCGCGAAGTTACTATTAAAGTAAACAGCATCAGATAACATGGACAGTTAGGCGGACACTCCCCAGAAGTGATTCAAGATGGCGGCGATTTGACGAATTCCGCAGAGCAAAGTGGGACAATATCGAGGAATTCGAGGGTTGTTAATTAATCGAAATTTCACTTTGATCAGTCATAGCTTCACTTCAGAAGACGTCAAAATGCGTTACAAGAAAGACAAATGGCAGGCGCCAAAATAATGACGTCATGCTGGCCCGGATGTGGGCAACCTATTTCACTGGCGATGTTTCCCGTCAAAATAGGTTTACTCTGGCGACATATCGTCGCTTTATAAACATACATGTTGAAAATATATACTGTATACTTTATATAACCTTATGCAATATGTGATATGGCCGTCTGGAAAACTTATGGTGTGAAGTTAAGCTGGTGTTGTTCAAAATTGCATTTAAAGAGGTTGAAATTTGACTTCTTGAAAATTTTTCAAAGCCAAAATTGGTCAAAATTCTGAGAATAACGGCAATGGGACGTTCAAGTATTATGTCACATCTTAGGGGAGAGGTCGGCCATTGATGATGAATGATGTCAGGTCAACCAACCCCTGAGTCATTATTTTTGAACTGTAAATATGATTCAAATCCATCATTTGTTTTCCAATGATGCTTTAGCGTGACTAAAACACATCACTTCTTATCTAATTTTGATAAAAATTACGTTCATTCGAACAATTCTGTCGGTCAGTGATTGGTGGTGGTAAACATCACGAGTGACATAACACTTCAACCTTGTTCCATTGTTAGTTTCCAAAAATATACCAAAATACAAATTTCTCAACACTGTGAATCATAAATATAACATTATCATATTCAACTGGTGATAATAGTATCATTATCATTTTTTTATTGAGTACTCTAGGAAAAGAATTTGTTTATAGAATTTTATCGAGAATTTTGAAATTTATTTTTGGTAAGTCTGTCTTTGGCACAGCACTGATCTACATGTACAAGCTGGTCATAAAGCCATATCCTCGTCACAGACAAAATTCTTTAAAAAACTATTTTAGTATAGATATAGAAGGAGAAATTTTTGGGGCTAAAAATAGTAGAACTAAAGTTGTGTAACCGTTGGAATCGAAAATGGCGTCTATGCAGTGATAAGCTCAATGTGTTTACAGTTACAGTTTATCACGATACGAAAATCATCCAAATTTGTTACCAGTCTATAAACTCTTCAGAAATTACTCTTCACACTATTGTCGAATCAGTCATAAGTTATCAGTGTCAGAAGCCATGAATCTAGGTGGTTTTCCTACTAGATGCCATTTTTGATAATTGCGACTGCAGCGCCGCCTGCTGGCACTCCCTGCCAACCAAATGCACGAGATAAAAAACTAGTAATTCTTCTACATTTCCCCACAACTCGTTTCTTTTAACTAAGTTTTCTAAATTAATTTTTGCAATGAGGGTAAGGCTCATTGGCATCACTCATTGAATGCCAGCTACTGCAAGCTATGTTGGACACTGAGGATATAGGACACTTGATGGTTTCAGATCATCCCCGGAAATGCAAAACCCACCGATTGGGATTCCAGAAACCCACTCGTGCACCTTAATTAAAACCAACAAATTACCTCGTCCACCCCAAAACAGCAAGATTAATAAGCTTGGAATTATGAGTGACTAAAGATAGATCAGGGGTGGGCTGTTCCTGTTTGCGCGGGGGAACCCCCGCCCCCTGCTTCCGCACCCACCTGTCTCACACATGACAGGCATCAAACCGTTGCAATATTGCCATTCTTGGTCAATCCTGGGCGCCCTCACATTACGTGCGTCAACCTCACGAAAGGCTTGGATTTTGAGAAAGGCCAGATGAGCGGCGGCCATGTTGAAAGTCAACATCGCACATTGGCGTTATTTTGGGGAAACGTTACCAGCAACAAATGTTCACCAAAAAAGTATCAACATTTACACCAAAATGGTACTTTCTACCATGAAAGTGCAAGTATTCTGCCATCATAGATGGTACTTTAATGGCAGAAAATGTTTGCATCACATGGTCCATCAGAAAGTTGGTAAAAATGCTACTTTTTTGCCATTAATGGTACTTTTTTTCTGGTATTAATGTCAAAAAATGCTACTTTTCCTGCCATTTTTTTACATCAATGTCAAAATATAATATAATAATAATAATAATTTATTCCACGCATTGGAAAGGAATATTAAGGTTTAACTTTTACAAATATCATGCATATTATTCTGCCATTTTATATCAAATTAAAAATTGGCATGATAATTGCACTTTTACGTCAGATTTGACATCATTCAAGACATCACGACATCATTCTTCAATTTATTTGCACTTTTTTTTTGACAAAAAGTACCATTAATGGCAAAAAATGGTACTTTTTAACCAAGCTTATTTTGACTAAATTTTCTGCTTGGTTGACTTTCCCATTTCGAAAATACAGGACCAGGACATTTTTGACAAGCAGAGTGTGTCAAGTGTCTGCAAATCATAGTGTATCTCGTGGTGGCGTTAGACAAGATATGTCACTCTCGCTTTGAAGATTAAACTATTCAGTTAATCACTTCCTCGGTATACATGTCCATGATTGGCGAGCATAAGTAGGTTTCAGTTTCGAAGTGGGCTTGATACACGAGGAAGTGCAACCATTATCAGCAGCTTAATATGATTATTACAAAGCCAGTTATGGTCCTAACTGACCTTGAGCTTCCTTCCATAAAGTCAGTTGAGCAGACCAATATAACAGTAGCATATCATTCCAGCTCCAGCCAGTGAAATGCATCAATAAACACTCAATTAACATGCATGTACCGGTGTGTTTGCAACCGATGATGACATGTGTGAACATTATCAGGCCTTAGCAAGAGCGTTATAAATAATGTTAGAGGACAGCGCATCGTTGTTTTGACTCAACGCTGAAAACCGTTGACTTCATCAATCAACTAATCGTTAATGACATCAGTCTGATTCGATGCACTGAGTATCTATGAAGCAAAGCACGCCGAGACATGCTGTTCAGGTTACATGTGGACATTCCTCCACAAGATTACCAATGTGTTCAATCGATACGCGTCACGCCTTCTTATCGAGCGATAAGAGCTGCGTTCCAAAGCTTAAGACGGGCGCCCCGGAAACGACGTCACCGATAACATTTGTCACAAATTCCGGTAAGATAAGGTGAACGAGTAAAATATTTGGCCACAACTGCTAAAAAAACTTTATAATCACGCTCACGTTCACGTGAAATAATTCTGATGCTTGCACTTGTAATGTAAACAAGTAAGGGAACACTATAATCAACAGCAACCAGAAATGATGGATTTCGTGTGCATTTTCTTGAAAAGACGGTAATTGTTTATTTTAAAATTTTAAATGAAAATAATCAATAAAATTTAGTAATGAAAAATAAAAAAATAGAATATTTGGCCAGGAGATCTCAAATATTTTAAAATTTTTATAATTACACAATCACAAAATGGATTGCGTTTATATGAAATACATTGTAAGTCCGATGATTGAATTTTTAATAAGGAAAATTTTGTGTGCATTTCCCTGAAAAGACTTTTCGGTATATTAATAACTGACGGTAATTGTTTATTTTAAAATTTAAATGAAAATATTAAATACAATTTTGTAATGAAAAATCAAAAAATAGAATATTTGGCCAGAACTTCTAAAATATTTAAAATTTATCATCACACAATCACAACATTGATTTAACGCGTTTATATGAAATAAGTCTGATGATTCAATTTGTAATCTTAATAATTAAGGATCCACTGAGTAATCGCTATCAGAAATAATTGATTTCGTGTGCATTTTCCTAAAACGATTTTTCGATGGACAGTATAATAACTGACGGCGATGATTTCTTTTAAAAATTTAAATTTAAATAATCAATACAAAATTTAAATAAATAAATAAATCGAAAAATTAAAAAATCGTCCAAAAACTATAAGCACCAAGCATGTGTGTTTTTCTGAAAAGGCTTTTCGGAAGTCACAATAACGGACGGCAATTGTTTTCTTTAAACAACTGAAATTAAAAAGAAAACTTAAATGACGTCAGACATTGGTAAAAGTTGCGCAACACGAAAAATATCCGGCCAACCCTGTTGGCTGGTACCATCTTGCAAGAGGCGAAAAATCGGCGATTTGTGGGTCAGCAGGAGACATTGACCCACATCTTAACTGGAAATTTAACCAGCGTTTACTTTGGTTTAACGTTGGCTGAACCCGGATAGCGCCAAAGTTTGCACGCATCGATCCGGGACTTTATGGGCGGCCCAATCAATCAGGGGAGCATCCCGGGCGCTGTCATCGTTGGAATATTGAGAAAATTTTCTCGGAAATTTCCTCGAGATGCCGATTTCCGACAGCACGCATTATGCGCCATCAATAATTAAAATAACGCGGAGAAACAATTAGGTTGCGACTCGTTCGCACTTATCGAAATTCCGGGAAATTGGCCAGTTTCTCAAAAATCACGGCCGACGAGCGAGATTCCGGAAAAAACGCCAACCTTTGTCTCACGCAAAACAATTTGAGAAACTGGCGAGAAAAAAAAGCGTCAACTTTTCAATTATCCGTGAACTGGGCTAGCGCCTCGAAATTCCTCATCGAAAGCGAAGGTTGATCGGAAAATTGCTTTCCTATTGTCAGAAGGGTTTATGTACAGGGTGTGCGAGGTGTTTTGGTCATCTCCTTGGTGTGTGTGCCACCCCCACCTACGCGCACGTGTGGGAGGGAGGGGGTGGCCAAATGTTTGCAAACATTACAGACAGGATTGACCATACTTTCCAATTCAAATTTGGATTAAGATCTAGTTTTGCACAAAAAATGTGACTTAAATTCGTCAATTGTGATCTAATTTTGCTAAAAACGTGTCTATGTTCGATGTTGCATATCGGTCAATGATGGATGTCACAGTCATGCTTCACCATTCCAAAACACACAAATTGGAAATCGTGTTGCATTCATCGAATTAACCATCTTCTTACTGAATGGTTCATGTACACCCTGTTTTGCAAACTGTTGCACACTGTTTTGCAAAAAGCGTCTGGAAAACATGGAAATGTCGAGGTTAATTTGATACCAGTTACAGTAATGCTTGACCCCAACCCACAAATTGGAAATCGTGTTGCATTCATCGAATTAACCATTCTCTTACTGAATGGTTCATGTACACACTGTTTTGCAAACTGTTGCACTCTGTTTTGCAAAAAGCGTCTGGAAAACATGGAAAAGTCGAGGTTAATTTTATACCAGTTACAGTAATGCTTGACCCCACCCCCAACCCACAAATTGGAAATCGTGTTGCATTCATCGAATTAACCATTTTCTTACTGAATGGTTCATGTACACACTGTTTTGCAAACTGTTTTTTCGCAAACTGTTGCACTCTGTTTTGCAAAACGCGTCTGGAAAACATGGAAAAGTCGAGTTTAATTTGATACCAGTTACATTAATGCTTGAACCCACACTGGAGATCATGTTGCATTCATCGAATTGGATTAACCATGCTGTTACCGAATGGCAGCGGACACCCTGTATATTTTTTATGAACGCATGTAACCCAAAATGAGCAGCTCACCCCCAGTTTCCCACCCTAAGAAGGTGTCAACGGAAAATACCCAAACCCGTACACGAAGTAGACCTATGGGTCAGTCCTGAAACATCGTCCTACGGAGCATCGAAAGTACTGAAGAACACAAACAGGTTTCGAATGTCTGCCACTGAAGACTATGTTACCATGCTACTGCATGCGAGTACATGGATATTGCAGGCATGTCGCCAGCTATGTCACATTTTGTCACATCCAAGAATTGGACATTTGTCACATGCAAATTTTATGCAATTGATTCTTAATTCATCAAAATTCTTACAATATATACTCTATCTGCAAAAATGTTACATTTTATTCAATTTTTTTTCTCCCTTTTTACACACGTTTTGTATAATTGATTCAAGTTTTCATCAGCAAGCTCTATTGCCACCTTGCCGCTTTGAATGATGGCATTTGCAGCTTCTACT
>JAQFYZ010000708.1:0-35080 GCA_034695085.1 Cylindroiulus punctatus | reverse complement strand
GGCCATGTTAAATGTAATTTCACCAGAATAAAGTCTCTTTCGATTCTTTAAACCGCGTACGACCGAATTATTCATCACCAGATAAATAGGATTCAAGTATAAATGTTTTGTGCACATTTGAAGCTGGGCATACCTGAAGAAGAATTGACAAGAAATAAGTTCCAATTAGTTGAAATTGTCAAGCTTTTTCTGTATTTTTTAGCCAGCTATGTAATACACTGTATACGGTTCTCAGGTTCTCACATCCCAAAACATAATGGTTCTATTTACACATTATGTCCGCGTGTAAATATATAATGTAGTGTCGGCCAACTTTTTCCAGAACGTTATGCAGTATTTATTAGACTGTGCTAACGGAGATTTAAAAGCCTTGAACGTTTTATTTGCCACGTATTTGTTTTTGATAACTTCATTGCACTATTCCTATATGGACTGACTGGAAACTTTCATTCCTCATTGGGTTCACTCTTACTGCCGAATATTCGTGTTTTCTATGGTGAAAAGAGCATTCTACAGCGAAACAACAACAACAACAAGTATTTTGTGGTGGGATGATGCTCCTCGGACGTGGGCTCGCTGTTTTGACGGGGGCTGTGCTAAGCCTGATCTATGGATTTGACATTCAACCGCTTTGTTGTCTGCTAATTATGACAATTTTTCGTGTAATGCCACCCAGTTTACGAAGGTGGCATTCGGGGCAGACACAAATCGGATTACAGTCGTAAAATGACAATAGGCGACCTAAAAGAGAATATACAAATAAATTTGGATAAGCATATTCAGAAATGCTTCAGTGTTTTCTATAGGAACGTGCATTTAAGGTGGTCTTTAACCCTGCACACGTAGACGCTCCTAACCTTTAAATACGCTCAAAGAAATCCTGAAGTGTCAAAAAATTCTTAGTACTTCAGTACTCTCGAAGTTGCGTTTTTGCCAGGAAATTACTTGACAGTTTTCCAGCTCATAACAATTAACCTTATCCTCCGATTTGAATGCTATTTACATGCATCTGATGTCAATAAGTCTAGTTGGTAAACAGATAAAGCAATCACTGCAGGGAATCAGATAAAATTCAGACACAGACTGTAAACAACTCAATTTTTTTTAACAAATCCCAGCCCTAGCTTAATAATGATGTCAATGTACATTAGATGTAGCATCTCAACGAGGTAGCATGTATTTACTGAAATGCACTTTGTTGAAATATCACTGATGTGTGAGAACATTTATGGTAGGTTGCATAAAGTTCACTTTCGGAAGGCAACATACCAAATGAACTGCATTAAAACCTTGTCAAAATCTGAAATCCTATGCATGAGCATTTAAGGCTACAAAATCCATTTTGGGAATTTCAACTGAAAATCAGTCTACCATGTCTGCCGTGTCTGAAATGGTTAAAATTGCTTGGCTCGTAATAGTAGTCTTTTTTTTAAGCATTCGAATTAATCGTAAAAATCAAACATTTTCTGACAGAAATAGTTTTGTCCTGTGGACATCTTATCTACGAGGTATGATGTATCCCTTTGCCCATAGAAGCCCTCAATCTTAGTATACTTTCTTAATGTTCTGTATACTAATGGAATGGATTCCATACTACTTCCATCTGTTGTTAGTCTTTTTTTACTCGCAAACTAGCGCATAATGACCCCGAGCACCCACGTGTGCCACCAGAGGTGTTGTCCCACGACGAAATCAAATTAAGACACGGCTTATTTTGACAGTTCGTGTATGCTTTCCCGCGATGGACATGACGATAAAATGTGGCCCACTTCAAAAATGCGCAACCGAAAATGTGACAAAACTGGCCCAATTTCGGCGAAACTCACTTTTAAAGGGTTGTCTTTGCAGGCTGCCCAAACTTCAAACTTGGCACATGGAACTCCAAGAATGGAAAATGGACTTGAAAACAAAAATGGTTTGCACTCGAGGTTTCATCAGTGGGCAAAAGCTATGTATATAGTGTGTGATTAACATGTATAGGTCCCGTATTAATGCTCGAATACATGTTTATGGTGACGTCCATCATAAAAATCATGTTGGAAGCAAAGTTAAGCCATTGAAGCTAACTATATAATTTCCAACAAAAATGCATCATTTGCAGGCTGCTTATGTCAACAGCATTATTCAGCAAGCAGTGCTAAACACGAGCAACGTAAACACCGAAAATGTGAACAAAACATATTTTGACAGCATCAGGGCTGTTAAATTCCAATTTGGCCATTGGCGCTGTGACACCTACTTAGCATTCGTTGGTGGTAGTGTTCTATGGCCCAGTAATCGGGGAATAAAACAGTCAAAAAATGCCCAATTTCCTCCAGTAGCCCATAGCTGTTGATGGAGCACGTTTATGCCTTCCTATAGTCCACCAGTCGTAAAGCAATCCCCACTCGAGTCGAGTGACATTCCACGGGTTCCCACGGTGCGCTAAAAACCCACCAAAACAAAAGGTGTAGTTGCATCCATTGTTGTGATCAGGTCGTCATAAAGCCGGCAAGCGTCGCCCCATTTTATGACACCGCAAAGATTTTTATCAGAAGATTTCCTAGGAATAGAATCCGAGTATATGGGATTCAATGAAAATAAACGCCTCTTTCTGGGACGGACGCTGGCACCAGTCTTTTTGGAATTGCATCAGTAATTATTGCATGCTGATCCCTTGCCAGATTTGAGAATTTTGAATGCGATGTATTTGAGAATAACACTGATATAACGTCAAATTATTGAGAATTCATGAGATAATTTTAAGGTACAAATGGGCACTATAAAACTTTAGGCGATTTAATTGCTAATAAAGCATGTATAACATGAAAATAAACACTCAAGTGTTCATTATCACATTTCAAATTGTTGAATGATTGATTGGTGTTCACTTTACAAATTGCTGAAACCTCAGAGTTCGTATATCACGTAACAAATCGTTTAGTGAGTAACTAAATGGTCTATTATGAACTAAATAGAGAATGTTGGACTGGTGAAATTGCACATGTCGAATCTTCAGTTGATATGCTTGGAATATTCAGTCTAGGGGAGTAATATACTAGTAGTTGGCATTATTATAATGTCAAATAATACATGGGCATTTGCACGAGTTAGAGGAGAAACTCATCCATGACTATTGAAGGAGTCAGGGATAGAAAGTAGAAAAGTGAATGAATTCATGTTGGAATGTGCATGCTGGAACTTTCACAATGATCATTTAATTCAATTTTACATATATTTTCCCATAAATGCCATATACATGCCTATGTAGCTCAATTTGCATGTGTCTCATGTGATAAACCTGTTTGAAGGTAGGGCACGGAGCACAGGTCACGTTTGGACCTCGAGGTGCCTATTTTAGAACTTTTGTTTTCTGAGGTTCTGATGATGAGTACGAACTTATTGGTCCCCGTGGGTCAGCGCTAATGCATTTCAGTCCCCCGTTTTATGGCACTTGCAGCGTGACGAAAGTTTGGATTTCGTCAATTGCTTTTGTGATTCTCCAGGTGGCAATACTGGCCTGTGGTCAAGAGGGGCCTTAATTGGGGCCATGGCCCTCCGAGTCGCCAAGCACACTAAATGCTCCAGGAAGATCTGGGGCGTTAGCTATAATCGTTGTTTTGTTCAGGTAATGAGGATGATATGCTGTTCAAAAAATTTCAGTCATTGAGCTTCGGTTGCCCAAAAGACTTCATCTTTCAGGAAGTTGACATTACAGGCGAAAGTGACCAAACAGATTGCGCCCATGGCATGTACATGTATTACCTGTACACGTATGCACCCACAGTATAGCAATGACATATCCACAAATCCAACAAAATTGTTGAATAGCAATTTATTCACATTCTTTACACAAGTGTAGATATTGTTGAAATGCATGCATGCACGTATACAGTAGTTCATTCATTCATTTGATAGCTAAAATTATGGACCTAAACTATATACAGTTTATGTTAAAAGAAATATTTTGGAAACGAATGAGAAAAGTCCAGAACAGTAAAATAAGCTAATAGTCAGTAAAAAATACGTTCAGATTCAATAAAAACGCAAAAGTGCCGCTTTTTGAAAAAGTAAATACAATTAGCGTTAGTGCTTTCAATCCTTTCCTGGTTGTTGTTTGCATTAAAGGCTAAGTATTTCGAGGAACTGTATATTCCGTATATAGCATTTTCAGCAAAAATGCAAATATTTGCTGCAAAAAAGGCTTTTGTATACTTATTAGCGCACATTTGTGCAAAAGGAAAAAAGGCTCGGCAGTAATTCTGGGCTAATTGCGTTTTTATACAAATGGCTGTTCACGGAAGTCCTGGCTACTAAATCCCCCCCAAAATCGCTTTTTAAATAAAAACTTGTTTTCAAATGGGATGGAATTTTGTATGTATTTCTCACCGTTTGCGCCAATTTCTGCGTAGACAGATTGGTCTGTTGCGCTAAATGAACTTTTTTCTTTATAATTGAACTAACAAGATGTTAAAAAACAAGTTATTCTAAAGATCATATGAATTGAATCTCATTCTGTTGAATAAGAATGAATTGAAATGAATG
Organism: Cylindroiulus punctatus; assembly: GCA_034695085.1. NCBI lineage: Eukaryota > Metazoa > Arthropoda > Diplopoda > Julida > Julidae > Cylindroiulus > Cylindroiulus punctatus. The sequence continues at coordinate 30,556 of JAQFYZ010000708.1, read as the reverse complement.
AAATCCCCTCTGCCACTTAATTGCAGACAGTATATGGTGCTGAGCAGGGTGCTTGATTCGAATAAACGAAGGAAAATTTCGTCGAATTTCTTCTAAATTTCTAAATTTGGCTTAACAGGGATCTTTCGGAAATCGTCTGACAGCATGGTTTCCCACCCTTTCTGATGCCACACGGTGTAATTTGCTCGCCACTTGTTTGCTTTTCTGGTCACTTCTTTGTTGTTAACAGCTTGTAATTTGAACAGCGCTCTTTGTTTACGATGGAAAAGCAGCGCCACCTGGGGGTTGTTGCTACAGCTTGTCATGCATCCGAAATTTATTTGCCACGGGAACAGCGCCACCTGGGGAGTTTTCTAGTTTTCGCACGATTCGGACGCGCAGTGTTACCCCCTGGATGTTTCTTATCGCTCGCCTAAGCGTTGACTAACATCGGATCAGCGCTGCTAATCTGCGTGGAATCGTGGAATTTTTGTAACATCCTGTAAAACTGCGGGTGCGTTTTTAAAACATGTGTACTGATAAGAAGACGACCTACCTGGCGATGCTTTCCCAATTGGCCAAATTAATGAATCATGTTTTGCTGTTTTGCAGCAAATTTTTGCAGATATAAGAAAGTTTTTGGGGCAGTTTTCCCTGGTGAACATGTGAATATGGACCATTATCATAGTAATGTATCAGGATTACTATGTAAACAAGATGTATGTAATGTAAACAAGTCCATGCACGGTTTATATACATGTACTTCCATGCATATCTACATCTGTCCTCATACATGTGTTTATAAATATGGTCATGCATGTCTTCATATGCCATGTATCTCCAATCCTAGAAGAATTTTCACTGTAAATGGTAACACTTAGTTAAATTTTATTTAGTAGATACGTGCCGTTACAAATTATACTGGCTGTGAATGATTTTATTTACAATGAATAGAATTAATTAGTAGGTATTGGCATTATACTGTGTATTAATGTACATTAGGTAAAGAGAACTCAGCAGCAACACAAATTTACCGATAATCAATGGCATACCCTCTTAAATGAATTAGACTGGTTTATTGTCTTTGATGTTTTGAAAGAATTGGTGATGCTTTTAATAAACTACCAAAACTTTTCCAGCTAAACATCAGTGGATTTGACGAAAATAATGGAGAAGTTTTTGTGGTTGATTATTGGAGTTAACTAACAACTTCCAGGCCAAACTGTTCCAAGAAAAACGAAGGCAGAATTATATAGACTGTTTAGTTTCCTCTGAAAACCCTTTTTCGTGGAAGAAAAATTGTAATACGTTGTGGTATTACCAGATAATCGAAGATTATGTAGGCAAAAGTAATCTGATCTAGATCATCCAGTGCGCGTATCTGATCTAATCTAGCACAAAACTGATTTTGCCAGGTTAGTACTTGGTATCCATTTTTTTTTTGTTTTTGCTGAGAAGCGTTTTTTATCTTCTTCCAGTTTGCCAGCCACCCACGATTATGGTTTCCACTCCACTTAGCTCATTTGTAAGATGATATATACGAGTGAGACGTCGAAAAATCAATTTAGTGATACCATCAGATTACGATAAGTAAAGAGCCGGAGCGTCGTCGCACCTGGTGGCGCTTTTGCGCTCCTCGGGGGCAGGGAAGGGGAAAATCCCTGGTCGGCGGATTCGTGATGGCTTGAGACCGAGCAATTAGCATGCGGTGGGGGTGGACCCAGCTTAGGGGAAAAAGCATCTGTAAATCTGCCAGGTTGGGGTTTCGTTCCCGCGCTTTCCTCAGGTACCGTAGATAAAAAATGCAAAAAAGATTAAGGTTGGGGTTTGGGGGGTTGGTGGTGAGCGAACACGAGCAGGTTGAGATTGGGTTGAGCCGATTGCGGGTGAAAAGCAATCTCAGCGACGGGGTCAGCGGCTTGCTGGCCGTCCCGTGGAGCAGACTGGTGACCTTCGACCTCTGCTGCCAGCTGAGGAATAAACATGTTATGCAATGCAACACGAGGCACGGGCCCAATCGGTTCATGTTCATGCACTGTTAGTTTGAGAATATACGTTTCAAAAGATATGTTTTTAAAATGCAGGTTTAAGAATATGATATAAAACCATCTCAGAACAGTATTTCTACCCTGTGAAAAAATAGACTTTTAACATGGAGGTCCTCGATAGACCACACACAAGTTAGCACAACACGTGACGCTGGTGTTCCAGTCGTATACGTGTTACGAAGCGCCCTGAATGGGGCGATTATCGGAATAGCAAAAAATCATTCTTCACTGTCAAACTAAGTAGAAATATAATAATTTCCGAGGGGTCAAGGGGGCGGGGCCAAGCCTGATTGCGAAAGGTGCTGTTATGTGCGCAGTCATGCCCTGCTGCATGCTGGGTAAACCTGAGCCCTTATTTGTGCAAAATGCTCCTCCAGCACCGCCTACCCACGTGTGGGGCCTTTTTGTCGCAAACATGGTAACTGAAATGATTATTTAAACCCTTTTGACTGTATTTGGTAAATTTTTGCCTCTTGATTTTCTTCATTCCTAGCTCGTTTTGAAGCTGGTAGAGACCCCATGCCCTCTGCAACTCGCATAGTTTGAATTTTTCATACAGTATACATGTACATGTATATTGAAAATTGATAACCATCACATGTAATGGACAGGACGTTCAAATCTTATATCGTAGCAAAGTCGTGATTTCAGACCCTCCCCCATCCCCTATGTCAGGCCTCGTCATCATTTTCAACACCCCCACCCCCAAGAGCTACCAACAAAAATTTCGACCAAGCTTGCCATTTGCATTACCATTTTTGCCCAATGACGGATTTCAATCCAATGCTTCGTAGAAGTCGACGATAACTCATCATTTGGATACCATTTGGATTACCATTTTCCATAACATGTAAACGTTCCATCGAGTTTACATCGCATATCTGCTCACAGATCACTTTGCATGCATACAATCACTGTGTTTTCGGCATTCACTCGCAGTAAACAGTATACGATTTAAGTATCGTCATGTTCTCCAAAACCACATTTTCACCTCTACATTTTCTTCTTCAGTTATGATCGATGTTCTGTTTGTCAATGAGGTGATGGCTCTCCCAGCGCATCAACTCTCGCAATTTAATATTTTAATATTTAATATTGTTTTTTTATTAATTCAAACAAGAACTTCCTCGATGGTAAGTCTCGTAGAATTTCGCGCCTCAACATCACATAAATTGCATAGATGAGAAGTGTGTGCAGACGAGGACATATGTGATTGGTGGTCTGCAGAAGTTCCATGGTGTGCCACGTGTAGCCAGTGTCACCACAATGGCGTTTTTCTACCTTTGGCTTCATTCATGTCCAGTTTTCGGCTTTTTCAATGGGGATGATGTCTCCCAAGCTGGAAGCCCGATGTAGGTTACAGAGTGGGCGTCCAATGAGCGTCCTTGGCCATCCGCCATTGGCGCGTGCATCAGGTGCGGGTTGGGGGCGCTCGCAGTCGCGCTTTTCGAATGTGCGCTCACCTTGGTCGACGCCACACGAACGTGGTGACTCCCCACGGTCGGTGGTGGCGCTTCTTTGGGACTCGGATTTAAATCCCAACCGCCATGGGCCGGCCGAACGCGGGCTAGTGCAGCTAAAACAATGAGGATGCCCCAAAGATGTGCTCTCGTCTGCTCGGCCGAATAGGAGTTACCGTTTTATTGGCTATCTACTGCCTGCTGCACGCCAATGGCAACTTTAGGTGAGCCCCCCAAATGCATTTCTTCACTTTGCCGGTCATCTTTGTCCATTCGATCGCACTAATAAAGACAGGATTTCTCACTTTGGAAAACATGCATTGGATCAGGCATTATCCATTTTGAAAATTAAATGGGCAGTCTTGATAATTATTCCATAAATAAAGCGTCCTGAGTGTGGGCTTTAGCATCACCTTTGACCCGGTGTCCGTCTGTGCAAAGATAAGGACATTTTAGTTTGAAATTTGTTTTCGACAGTAATTTGGGTTGAAATGGAAGTGTGGGGATCGAACGCCTTGAATTCATTGCGTGCTAAACTGTTTGCAAATTTTAGACGTTGAGGCAATGAGGCATCGTTTATTTTGATATGGAACAATGTAAACCATATGACGCTTAAGTAATACGTTTTATGATAATATTGTTGACTCCACTTTCACGTGTGTGTTCGGTGACGGATTAACCGCATTCTTGTTTAACCGGAATCGTTATTTTCATCGAAAACAAACGCAGGGGCTCTAGATTGTTTATCCAAGCATGCAAAAAAATGATTGACATGCATGCATGTTTATTCGACGATTTAATGAGACGATCTCCCTTATACAGAGCTATAATGGCGAAAATCATACGATGTAATTTGTTTTGATTAATAACAAAGCAACCTGTAATGAGAAATACATCCCTATACTGTAGCAGTATTGCCCGTGTTAAACTATAGTCAAGTTTTTATTCACTAAATATGTCGGAACATTTAAAACCCAAGTGTGATATCCGCATGCACATCTGAATTAAATGCTAAACATGTGGAAGTAATAGCATCAGTTAAAAAGATGGAAATGTATACTTGTATATCTTGAATTTGCATCTAAAAATGTTGGCTTATAAATAAATTTATATTAAAATTGGTAGGAGAAGCACAGCAATAACAACCTAAATGCTGCTATATATGTGAAACCAAACATTGCACACGTATAACGAAATTATTAATTATATTATAATTAACTGTGCGAAGAGAGTGATAGTTTTGGCTCGCCCTGCAGTTCATATACAGATCATTCAAATGACAAGTATCGAGCCAAATGGCACATGGTAGGTGCGAGTTTGCGAAAAAATTTAAGCGTTCCGTTACCAGGTACCAATTTGCCCGAAGATCATTTCCAATTGTTGATTAATTAAGTGCGACATAAATGAACAGATTATGAAATTTAGACTAGTTATAAATTCATCCCATACTGTATATTCATGCCAATACTCATTCCTTGTTCCAATGTTCAAAACACTTTGATTTTCCGAATTGACACTTTGACAATTGGATGGCATGGATAGCATGTAGATAGCTTAAATTGCCTTAGCTTGAGATAAGCACGTGACTTCCTGTTTCCTATGTTTGTGACAAATTTGAAACCTGTTGCAGCATAGCTCACCAACATCCAGATCAGGCTTCATTGCAAACGTGCATGGACAAATGTGCTGTATATAGTTTTAGGAAATGCAGATAGACCACACATCCAATGTCCATGCTGTTTGTTTATAAAACAAATGATGCTCGGTGTAATTGAAACATGTCGTTAACAGATGACAGACTTTTAAGTCTTGTTAACGCGCATATTCATTGACTTGGCCTAAGGCAACTTAATTAAGCTAACTTAGTTTTCGTGTAAATATAGTGAGAATGTGTTAATTGGTTGAGACTTTTACAGTTTTTTTAGGAATCTTAGAAATTTTTCGAAATGTGCTTTGGAATGTATAAACATTTAATTTTGAGTCGAGCTATTCTGTCTGATCCATAGACAGAAAAAAATCAGTCGAATTGATCGAGTGTTGGCGACCTCATCGCGATTGTTTAAAAATTGCTGGAAATGCATGACGAAATGGCAAGAAATCAGCCAAATTTATCGAAAGCTTGCAAATTTTTTTTTCGCCGCGCGAAAAATGTTATCGTCATGAAATTGATAACGAGAAAAGCAAAAAAATCGAGTCTTTAAATTTGGGATTATAAATCAGTGAAATGCGCCATTAAAAATCCGGATTTCTCAAATATCTCGCCCCGGATCTTCCTTTATTAACTCCTACATAGACCCGCTCCCCGGCCTATTAGGGGTATCTTATCGAAAGGTTGAGGTCATGATCGAAGTTTAAATAAACTAGTTTTGTTTTTACCCAAAAAAATAAACAAAAAATAAATATAACTAACAAAGAACTTTTCTCTTTTTCGTTTAATCGGTTAAAGACGTGTGCTCAATTGAAGGCTCGTGGCTCAAATGTGTGGAATGATGGTTGTTTCCGAAAAAAACAGGCTTCTTGCTTTCAACATCGATCCGTAATGCGAGTCAATGCAACCTGTTAATGTCAAAATACTTGAATTTATTCCATTACAGAAATTACACGATGACCATTCTATAATTTTTTGTTTCCCTGATATTGATCTGATCTTCAGGTCATATTACAAGTAAAATTAACTAATCTTCATTTTACCGTCCAAAGTATTACTTATGGAATTTAAAATGCTACATATCAGTCAGTTGAATAGACTTACTAAATGTTCACTTTTGATTGTTCGTTTGCACGTTAAAAATTGTTTAATAAACAGTAAAATCGTCTAAACAGCACTTAGGGGATTTGGAATTTTGCGTTGCTGTAGCATATTTTTTTGGAAAAATGGGGCTTATGTACCATGACTAAAACATGTACCATGAGCTGCATGTATGTTTAAAAGCTACATGTAGGTATGTGCATATTTTACTGGTCTTATAAAATGTTGTCGTTGTATCAAATTCAAGTCGTTTAATAAATTCAGCCGCATCCTGTATTACACATTTTCAGCAAGTTTTATTACTAAATTTTTTTACCTTTTTTACCAATTGATATTTGGTGTTGATTAAACTTCTCAATCATGTTGATCACGCCATTATCTCCTGGTATGAGCACAACTAGAATGTGAAAAACGAGGCAAATTCGTTGTTTCGTCTTGTCAATTCGCCCTCGTTAATTCTCAGCCGTCATTAAAAAGCTGTCAAATTTTAATGAAAAATAGATTTTTATTGTTAAGGTGGGGTTTAATTAAGCAGGTTGGGAATTGTTGTGCTGTCTCCAGGTGCGAATGAGTCACGTTTTTTCCTCAATTTCGTGTCTTTCTCTCGCGCTTTTAGCGTTAATGGATTTTGTAAACTCGTGATATTGGGCCTGAATTTCCATCATACAAATATAGCGTAACCTTCGTGGTTTAGTAAGAAATAAATTATGCAAAACGTAAGACACACCGTTGTTGCGCGGTCTAGACATGCGCATGTAGGTTTAGGGAACGTGCATGCTTACAAGAGCGTTAGTGATATGAACTTGTGTTTTCGTGATGTTAAATATTTATTTATGCGAAATGTTAGAATCGTGCTGCTAACACCTTGTTCTGTCATATACATGTAGCTGTATTCATGGTGAGTTTTATCAATCAGTGTCTACCAACCTTTTGCTGTACCCATAGCCCTTGAAATTATTGATCTTTACAAATGAGGTTCAGTTATTGAAACCACCTTTTATTAACGATTATTCTTTTAAACCGTGATAAAGCTAGTCTTGCTAACGATTAGTGGATTTATGGAAGTTAAATATTGGAAGTGAATTATTGAAATTGATGCAAATATAGTGGACTTCCTAATAATTCCAGGCAATGCATGTTCTCCTTCATTCTAGATTTCTGGAGTTTGAGTTATCTTAGATTCTTCGTGGATCTTGAACTTACACTTCTGAATCGTTGAGATATTCCAAATGATTCTTAAAACACATATTCTTCAATCTTGATTGACGCTTCTTCGATTCTGATTACTATACCGTTCAGACGCTAGCAGTATGATGAATTTTTGAAATCTGGTATCATTCGTAGATCATTGTTTCATTTTGTTGACCAGTCTGACATTAATTGATATTCCTGACGGGCAATAAAATCATACCTTCACAAACAGAACAACTAATGAATGCCTGGGGTTCGATCAGTTGTATGCGTCACCAATGCATCATTCTGTACATATAATGAAGCCATATTATAAAGCATATTACGAGCCTCATGAAGAAAGCTGATTGAAAAGTGGTTGCAAGATCTGTTTGTAATTTTTCAGTTTACAATTGTAATACTAAGCTCGTATACCAGTTTGCAACCACCTTTTTCCATTGGGAATAACTAATCGTGTATAGCAATTAACCATCAAGTCCTTTTGGTTGCATGCAGTGTTAACAGAGACTCGATGGGTCCTCAATATTACTGTCCTCATAGATTTTGAATGGTTCGTAACAAACTTTGATGCACCACACGCTGCAAATTACGAATATCCAAAAGAGAGGGCATGATGAGCATAAACTGCATGCACACATTTCACCACATGTTCATTCGAAACAATACGCATCTTTGGTTCATCATAAACCCAGCCAAATTTGCATCCAAATTTTGATGACATACATGTGGATGCACTGAGCCAATTGTGCTGACTGTAACTGCCAATGTCTCGGAGTCCATTTCCGAGGATTGTCTGGCACCGTTGCAGGGTATCAGAAATCTGGGCCAGGAACATCTTTGCCGAGTGTCCAAGAGGAGGGTCAAGGTGGCCATGGGGCAGTTCAATGGGGCCGTGCTAATTCGCCGGCGTTGTTGTTGGATTAGCTCGTTACAGATACGGTGACATTTTTAGGAGCTGTTAAGTGCCAGCCTCGTCCGTTTCTCGTCGACCATTAAGCGTCCGGCTCCCGCTTGGGTATCGGGGTGGAAGTGGACGGCAATAAAGCCATTAATACCGTCTGTGTCCCCTCTCTCCAAAAAGCGTCCTTTCGCGGGGGAAATCCCCCCGGGTGAGGTGTTCGCGTCTTGTCTGGCCTGTTATCACCTGCCCCATGGACACGCTGTCAGGAGGTGATAACCTCATGTAGCACCCGGGCCAGGAATTTGGCCGGGCATTTTCGGCCTGGGATTACCCCCTCCTGCGCAGTTAACAGTGTGGCCACACCGCGGGGTTAATTTGCGCCTAGATGAAGTGGACCACATCGTTCGAGGTGCTGGAATTCCAATGGGCGATGATGGGATTGAAATTCTTCTGGAATATATCAAGGTGCAGTGATGTGGGAGATGCTTCCCTGCATAGCATTATGTTTCTTTTTCTGTATTCCAATGTGCACTGATGTGGGTTTCATTTAAATTCAACTGATGTATGTAGCCTACAATCAGCATTTGGATACCATGTGGTTGTGTGTGTGGAGAGGGTTAAGGGCACTGTATTTCTAAGACAAAATCCATGTGGTTGCGATTAGATTGCGAGTATGTTATTTTGGAGGCTGTTTATTTCGAAAACGACCCATATTAAAGATTTTCTAACAGAATTCTACATAAAATCCTGCTTTGCTATTCTGCAGAGTTTGTGTGACATTCTATACATCGCTTTTACGGTGATTTTCTGAAAAATTCTGCATAAATATCTGCAGAAGTTATTCTGACATCTTCTGCATTCAGAATACAGCGAGATTCTCAGGAACGTACATTTCTGCTGAAGTGTTTGAAGCATACATTTGTGTAAATTTTCTGCCCATCTATTAGAAACCATTTTATATACGCGTGTGTCATTAGCATGTTTCATTCCAGTATATGGGGTCATAAAAGGATATCCTTCCTAGAATTGACTCGTACTGATGCCAACCACAAATCCTTGTAAAAGTTACAATATCCTCAATGTGTATGCGGGCAATTTGAGGCGTGACGCCATTTCCTCGACGTTGCATTGTAAACCTGCTGCTACTTCCGTAAATGTATTGTCTAGTAGCGCTGGGAATGTAGGATGTATTCTGTATAGACGCTCGTAATGCGAAGGTGTAATGGCATTTTTAAATTTTATAATGGAATGTTGCGCTCTGAAATTACGAAAATCAAAGTCTAGGAGGGCTGTGAATAGGGCTGTTGTGGGCCGAAATTACAGTCCTAAAAGTTCCTTCAACATTGTGCCTCGTCGATAATGATAACCTGGCTCCTTCCCTAATGATAATGTTTAGCCATGGGAGGGTCACTGCTAGAATGGGTCCTCCTGATGGAAACGTGGCAACTCGCGCCCCCTGGGGCATTTAATAATAACATTAGTTCACGCCAAAAGGGGGTGCCCAGACGAGGCCCCACAACGATATAATTACAATTGGGTTTCCTGGTTGGGAATGCCATTATGACGAGGAGATACTTATAATTAGAAGGACTGCAACCTGTAGTTTGGACCTTTTCGACGCAAAGTGCGAGTAAGATGTTGCCAGATTTTGACAGAGAGAAATGACTAGGGGCCAGGCCGAGATTTCGGAGAAAGTTGTGCCATTTCATTATGCGCTAATTTCATGTGAAACTTGCTAGCATAGGATCTCCGATGCATTGATATGGTATCAGGATTCGCAGTTTTCGTGACGTAAGAAACAGATTTACAGTATAATGATCTCCTAGAAAGTGTGAACATGTGTAGTTCTGCGAAATATTAATCAGTAAAATTAGCTCTTTATAGACAACATTGCGAACAATTGTTGTTTTTAAGCAGATTTTAACGCGTTAAACGATCACATTAAAACGTGATTTCAAAGATAACAGCAAACATTAATTAATACGGACATTTCCTAGCCAAACTTCAAATAATAATATGTTTGGTTTTTTTTGTGCATGTTTTTGTAACTTCTTGGCCTATTTAAAAAAAATGCTTGATCAATTCCATTAGACGTTTCCACCATCTTTTCCTCGGGCACGAAAATTCATGATATTTTATGGCCACGTGGCAGAACTCACTCCGTCATCACGTTTGATCACCCATGTAATTACGAGATAATTACCCCCATTATAACGGCAATTTGTTATAGTTTGGCTACTTTCAGTCATAAATCAGAAAAAATGGCACGATTGGGATGGAGTACTGCAGTGGAAACATGCGTGTGTGTGGCCAAATCTTTGTGGTTGTCCAACTAAGAATAACCGATGGATATTTTGAGAATTTTGAACAAACTCTATATGGAATAGAACATAGATTTTTAAGTTTGAGATGCGTACTCAAGCAGTTAATCTGCATATGCAATGTGTTAGTTTACCAATTAAATTAAAGAACATGAGATGGAATATGGTTTGTTTAAATTCGAAATGGCCTGTATTTTGATATAATATAATAATTTTTTTATTAATTTGTATTAGCTTTTAATCTTAAAATGTACTTTGTTTGCGATTTGATGACATTCGAAAACGTGAGATTTATACTATATTCAAATGTACAAAACGTATTTCATTGCACATGTGGTAAATCCTTAATACACATTCATTTTTTTAATGTTGGGATAACAAGGACCACATTTTGGGGGGAAAAATTAGCAGAATTAATGGTTTGTTTTCCAATTTCATGGCTTTTTTCGTGCCCCGAAAACGGCAGTGCAAGTTTGTGGAAAAAGTTACTAAAGGATGGCGATATGAAGGGTAGGGTGCCTTGTGGGGTCCAGCGTTTGCCATTTGGGCAAGCTGGAGTACAATGGCTGCCATAATTGCAGATTGGATTTCCTCGACCAGCACCGCAGGGGGGCGCATACCTCCATTTTCGGCTGGCCCTGTATGGCTAATCGGACATATTGCGTGAGGTAATATATAGGCTGGGGAATGAGGTAAAACAATAAGTGCTCGGGGTCCTGGGGTTTCCAGATATATGGCCGGTGTCACCGCGCCAGATTAAGGCACCCTGCGCAGGCAGGTGCCACCGTGGGAACCCCCTCTCGAGGTGCAATATATGGGCCTCCTCCGCATGCCTGGCATTCTTAGGGAGCCACTCGCAACTTACAAGCAATTTTAATTAGGGAGTTTGTTTTTCTCCCCCAAAATGACATTTCAAAGGGGGAGGTACTGTCCCCCGAGATCCCTGACTGACTGGGATGCTCCCAGATCAGTTCAGTTTAGCAGCCAGTGGTGAGAAGCTAGCTTACTACAAAAATGGGGACCATAAATCTGGCTTGAATGCATGCATGGGAACTAAGCACGTTGTCATTAGTTGATATTAGCCTACCCAGATATGCGTATTTTGATGGTTATTTTTGATTAGGAAGGGTTAGGTTAGGTTTGGTTAAGTGAGGTTAGGTCAGGCTGGTTGAAAAAATATACCCTGCTCCGCCATATAATCTATGAGAATGTAGGCTTTACCTGAAGGCTCAAAGGCAGGCAGTGATTGCCTGATGGTCGGACAGCTGCATAAAGAAATAATGCTGTATGGTTAGTTTCAGCACAAAAAAGAATGAAAAACTATGCATCAGCTAGCACATGTGTAATTCTTGTCCATGGACATGTATGCTCTTGTACAAGTATTAAGCAAGCATAGTAAAATATGCATATCTGTATTATGTGCACATTCGGAGTGGGGCACATACTGTACCTTAGTTAATCCTATTTTCCCAGGAAAGGTAAAAGTGCTACCTGTTAAATGTACAAGCGTATGTAAAAATAAGGTAAATGCACAAGAAATAATAAGGACAAACTTGTGGCAACACTTACGTTTATTCAAGGACCTTGACTTACTTTCTCTTGAAAAATCGCAATGGACATTGAGTCCTCGCTGCCCTCTGATGGGCTCAGACAATGTTACCAGTTGCACTCAGCATTATACCGCCTCTTGGGTTGCATTTTCCCCTTCAGTCCTTGTATGTTGACATCACTTTCCTTTTAAGCCTGATATCGCGTTAGGATCTGTGTGTAGCCATTAATCCTACCTGCACACGTCCACGGTATTACTCACGTTTCTCTAATAGGCCATTTCCTGTTCCCAGTCATTGAAGAAAGCAATCGCCACTTAGGTTGACATCATATCACTTTTAAGTGCAACGCTTTGTTATCATTCTGTAGTCAGGGGTGGGCTTACTGATCAATCCTAACCAGTAGTGGGTTGGCTGCTGACTGCTCGGACTTAATGGGTGTCATGCCTGTAAGGTAAAACAGCGCCCTAACGATGATTAATAAAAGGCAACCACAAAGGTGAAGTCGAGAAGCAGAAACAAGAGCCAGCAAAATGACAAAGGATAATTCGCTGTTTCCTCACCAGCCTTTTCAGTCAGCATTTTGATGATCTGATGACATTTTCTACAATGGTGTTGTGACTAGTAATTTGCGGTAATCTTTTCCGGTTATTTCTTCCACCATGACTCACTGATTGACTGCGTGAAAGATGAAGGTCTGAGAACAAGGTCACATTGAAGTCATTTCTTACCAGCTCCATCAGCGATGATGTAATTGCTACAGCGCACGTTGAGACCATGCCAAGACATGGAGTTTATTACAAATGACGTTGCCCTTTAACACGATCTATAAAGTCACTGATCCAACACTGCATTTATATGTCAACAAATGACATTTATGCTCTCCCTTTGGCTTGATGATCACTCGAGCTAATAATGAGCTAAAGTAAAACACACGCCTAGTTTTTTCTTAATGCAACACATACAGTGTACAGCACACATATTGTAAGGCAATACTTGTGCAACATTGGTTGGATCTACATTTTACACCACATATAGGGGAATCTCACAGAAGTTGGGACCAATAACAATCACAGTTGCAAGGATAGCCACGGATGTTGCAATGTTCTCGATTTAGGCTCATGCATGACTATTTTTTTGTGATGGGACACAACTCTGGTCGGAGCACCGATATAGCATATCCATCCATAATGCTTTTCTAAAGAACTTGAAAAAGTGGACACGTGATGAGTATAAGGTTTTTGTATCAAAAAACTGAAAATGCCATTTTAGGAATGTACTAGACGCGTAACAAATGGCTAGTTACTCGATAAGGGACAGCACATGCTGCTAAGGTACCGTATCTGATTGGGAAATCATTGAATCTGACTAGGTGTTTTTTTGCTTTTTTACGACGCCGCAGTATGGCGCAGCTCGCTGTGACACCGCGTTTTACACGCCTGTAAAACGTTGATAAAGCTGTAGTAACCCCACGGGGGTGGGCCATAAGTCGTGTCTATAGGCTGCTTGACCCTCGTGAATTATGAAACTGTATTCGCTTGGATCAACAAAAGCACCGCCTACGTCGCGCCACCCAGGCGCTGCTGCTAACGGATTTCAACCAGCGTCCGTCATACATCAACATGATTGCTAGGGAAAGTTCTGTCACTTGCCTAATCATTGACCTACCTGGTCCTACAAACAACGAGAAATCGCCAAGGAGTTTTCTGGTCCCCCTGTAACGGTCAACTTAAGGTGTTCCTCTGGAACTGGGGACTGGCCCCCTCCTTACCTTATTGTCATCGAGATTTTAGCTGTGTCCCTATGCTTTATTGAATATTGTTGTCTGTTTTTTTGCATCTCGTTGTCTGAAATAACCTAAAAGTGTATTCTTTAATTTTGCTGCCCCTTAACAACCAGGCAATCACTGCTAGCTTACGAGCCGTGAGGGCAATCACGCTTATTTTTACTCCAATATGGCGGTTAACACGTAAAACCATATACATTTACCGTATGGCATCAGTTTAACCGAAGGAGCAGTTGAAATGAAATGGGAAAATTTGTTTTTGAAGAAGGAGATATTCTGGATTGTAGCCAAGACACGCGTAGAATGAAATCGTGTTCAAGAAATGGAAACGCATGCAAGATGGTGATATAGCATAATTCTTATTTATGGCATTTTTATATAATATATGAAACTATCCCAAATGCACGTTTGAAATACATATGTTGAGAAAACCATATGTTTCACATTTCCCATTTCCTTAGCATAAATTCTTTAACAGCTGGACGGGTGCTCACCTGGTGGCTTTTTTGCGGAACACGTGCTTTTCTGCACCTGATAAGAAAATTTGATTATCCATCCTATTACTGTTTTTTGTTGTTTTTGTTTTTTCGAACTACCCTGAACATCAGTTCGGCCTTTTCCACGTGGGGTCTCCAGTGTCCGACACCCGTCCTGCCTGGGGATATGTGTTAATGAGTAGCGACAAAAACTCATCCCTTTTCATTTAACTTTTAGCATGACTTGCAAGGCAGGCAACTGGTCAACGAATTGGCCAAATCAATTTTGGCAAAAAAGTGTTTTTGCTGCAAAAAAAATTAGGACATTAAAATTTTTGAAATGCTCGACATCAATGTGTCTACACTCTAAACGGAAAAACTACAAATGTTGAACCTTAAGGGTACAAATGTTTTGAAACTATATACACACCCAATGGGTTCATACATACGTTGATTGCACGTGCACCCTTCACATGTGTTCCTAAGGGTACATAAACGTCTACATTTGTCATTTCATCCCTTTGGGTACATATAGGAACATTACGGTTTACAGTGTACGTGCTGCACTCTAAGCGGAAAAAGTACAAATGTTGAACCTTAAGGGTACAAATGTTTTGAAACTATTTACACACCCAATGGGTACATACGTTGATTGCACGTATACCCTTGACATGTGTCCCCATGTTTATATTGTACGTTGAGGCACAAATATTTAAATCATTTCATCCCTTTGGGTACATACTGTATATGATATATGGATTGCAAATGTACATTAGTACCCCACAAAAACTGCATTTGTACTTTTACGGTTTGCAGTGTACGTTCTGTGGTACAAGGTGTTGCGATAGTCCGTATTGTCATAAACTTGAAATTTTTTGAAACACCTGCACATGTCCGCGTTTCACCTGTGCAAACACTGGCCGTTTCCGAACACGTTTGGCACCGACGGAAACATCTTATTTTGCGCTCGAGAAGCAGTTTTCGGTGTTTGGCGCCCATAAAAGCGCTTGTTTGAGCAGGCGTCTTAACCTCGATTTTTACGGGGATTGTGGTGATTAGCATCCCCGTGTTTATGCGCTCTTCGCCGGCGTGCCAGTCGGCCGTTTTCACGGCAACCTAATTCTGGCGCCCCGCAGGATTTTATGGGTTCTGATAGCCCCCATCCGAAACCACGAGCCTTTTTTACGAGGGCCCTCTCTCTACCTGCGAACGATAATAAAAAAAAAGATGAACAAGAAGAAGATAACCTTTCTGCAGAAATCGTTTCGGGCGTCTGATGAACTTGGTGGTGCAGATGAGGACGATAAAGACGGTTTTCGGGGAGCCAAAGAGATGAGAGCGAAAGAATTAACGAAACAAAAAACCAAAAAAGGCCTTTGTTATCGGGCGCAAACTGCCTAATAAATCAGGCAACCGAAATGATGATACGTATCAAGGAATTCTATTATACGCTTTAGCTGATAAAGGCCGATTTTTTAATTTTTTTTTACCTCCCCAATTTTTTCTATTTGGAGCCCTTTTTGAGCGGCAGTGGTAATAATAAGCCGAATAAATTAACCTGTTCGCAGCTCCCCCTTCCTGAAATGGTACCCTATCGATGGCATGCACGAGCCAATGTAGAGCTACAGGTAGTAGATTTGTACCCCATCAGCCATCTTACTGGGGCTGTGCATAAACAACGTCCAAGGTTGGAGGGGGTGGGGGTTGGACAATCATGGGAGTATTGTTTGTTTACTAGTGAATATACATGTACGTAGCTACTAAAATGAACCTTAACTCAAACATTGCAAGCTTTAAGCAGTCAAAATGATAACAGACAAGGAGTGTAAAAATAATGGTAGCATTAATGTACTGCTCAGCATTACATGTATACGTGTGTGTTGGTGTTGACCACGTGATTTAAATAGCTGGAAGTGCATCTTCAGTATCTTCCCTGGTAAATTGACAAAAGCTCCAAACCTTAACAATTTTGGGTATTTGAGTGAGGTGTGCATGTGGATGTCTTATGCTCCAACGTTCATGAAGCAAATGGAAGATGCTCTTATGCACTGTAAATCAAAATGTAATTGGTCTAAATTTTCTTTTGAGAATCTTCAACACATGTGTACATTCCAAGAACAACGGTATCGAGCTTGTATTGATGGTGAAAATACAACAAATTAATGAAGTGATATGCATATGATTGAAAGTGTTTCCATTGGTTTGTCAAATTCCCTGAGTAGATGAGCATATAATGCAACTGGAAATCCAAGGGGGTTCAAGAATGTCTATTTCTTGGATGTGCTTTAAAGAGAAATTTGAAAACATTTGACTGCGTCAAAATGGCAGTAGAAAAGAGTGGACGTTTGTGCAAATCTGCATACCATGAACATGAAAGTAGGAGCCTCATTGAATTCCTTTTATCATATTTTAACAGACTTCGTTTCTGGAAGTCATTTCGTAAAGAATGTCTAATCAAATTTAATGCTAAACAACGCCTACAGAAATGTTTCGAAATCGTGTTTGTCAGACTGTCACTATAACATACTGTATTTAGAGGTGGATTGCTGGTGGCTTTCAAATAACAACTTTATCTAAAGTAAAACATCATTATGTTTGAAAGAAATTGGCATGTTTCCATCCTGGGAGCAGATGTTTCCTCGCGAACTGCTACAGGTAATTTATTTTTTGAAGGGTGCGGACGCATAATTTGAACATGCCATGTAAATTGTCTTTACCTCGCATACTCGCTTTGCAATAAGTGTTTTTGGCACGTGTGAGCTGGTGTTAACGATTTGTTTATTGCATTACATGTCATTTACACTGGTATCGTTTCTCTTAAGGGGCTTCCCTGCAAGAGCTGCGATGTCGAAAGCTTTGCTGTGATTCAAACACATGTAAATGTGTTAAAATTATTCAATGCTTGTGAAATATCATGTTTTGCCATGCACGTTGATAACATTTATGTATATGCATGGTCAAGTCTTCAAGACTTTGAATTTTGAATTGAAATTTGAATATTCAGCTATCATACTTTGGACAATGTTAGGAACATGTTTCCGTCTACCAGTCTATTCCAAAGTTGGCAATTTGATTGCAGGTTTCCTGGAGAGATGATTTGCGAGTTGGGAGACACATTTCCCTCGTATCTTCGCATATTTTTTGCTACAAAAATTGACTTCTGTCAGAAAAGCACGTACTCGTTTCAGTACCCTTGATGAATTTGTGCGCGAAATCTAAGAATAACTGATATCATTTTCTGAAAAAGCGGCGATTTAGGCCATCCCGTCTGAGATGGCATGCAACTGCGCCCAAAATATCCGCAAAAAATGCCTCCACCTGGCCAAATAAATCAAAGGCAAAAAATAAAGGCCATAATTTTTAATGATTGGATGATGAATGGTTGTCTGCCGTATGATTTATCGCCCCACTAATAATCCGCAACATTGTTTGCTGAAATGGACGGAATTCAATTCATCACACCGGAGTAATAAGTTTCTGGGCGGATTAAATGAAATTATATTTTCGGCGGTGGTCGACTTTTCGGGCCTGGGCCTGTGGCGCTATTTATGGGGGACCCCATGGCGCTCGAGAAGCTTGCCTTACAAAACCCCCTGGCGGGAAGTCGTTTCAAAATGCTTGTACACGCTGGGCTTTTTACACGCTGATAACCCATCTCACATGATCACCACCAGTGTCCTGCTGGGTTCGGTAACCGGAAGAGGCCTTAACCGGCTCATTCTTCCCATTGTTTCGCACGAAGACCAGCGTTCTACAGTCTACAAAGATAGGGAACCTTGGGGGCTTCAACAATGCACTCGATATGGCACTTTTGTACTTTGTGGAACAAACGACCTTTGACTTTTTCCTGTACTTTTCTTTAGTTATCCCCCTTCCAGGTTTTTCAATACCTAATGTTGATCAAAGATGTTAGTTTGAAAAAATGTTTGCCTAGGACATGTACAGTCGAACCTGGATAATGAATCCTGTGACTGGGATTCATATCTCAGTGACCGAAAAACTGCAACAACTGGGATAATTTCGACCTCCTAAGTTGCTATACTTCTATAAATGGGTAGATAAGGACATAGATTTCGTGACTGATAAGCTGAACAAAGTTGATTTATTCGCAGTCTGATCGGTGTAATAAGATGAACGATGTCTCGATGACCTAACGACTTCCTCAGGTACTGATACTGGAACATGATACAATTGTAAAATAAAATAATGGGGCGTGAGCTGGTGGGGTTAGGGTAAGCAAAATTACTCACATAATTGGGAAGGATGAGCCAGAAGGATGAGATCTATGTATACTTCTGTAAGTGGGATTGAGCTTCGATATTAGGGTCAGTTGTTGTTTCCACTAAGCAGGTTCTTAAACTCCAGTGGTTGGGTGGTTGTTAAACTCATCTTTTGCCAACATGTACATTATACATGTAGATACTCAGCTTTTGCCAAACTTTTCAGTAGCAGAGTCAACCCTGTCACCAGACTGACCGAAAAATATGTCCCAAGAGGATGTTTATAATTATTATTATTATTATTTAAAAAAAATGAACTAAGTGTGATTCAGTACCATGGGACCTGGTCAAGTGGGAGCTTACGGGGAACTTTAGGAGGGTACCCTGAGATTTCACTTATCCAGGTTTGTACATGTCAAATTACCAAGGGCTTACTATTCTCACTCACATTATTGCTATTGCATACCCTCACTAAGTTTGTACGCAGACTTTGGCTCAAGGTGCGTTAATGCTTGCACGTAAACATACATTAGTGATCTTTATGTCAATGCTGTTCGTATACAGTACCTTCATTTAGCATGCGAGAAAAATGACTTGGTTCAACAGCTGGCCCCTTCTTAGTGCAATGTGCGAGCACACGTTGCGTGCAAATTTGCTCAAAATAACGAAATTAAGTAAACAACATTAAAATGGCGGAATAATGAACGTATAAGAAGAATGTAGCCCCATGTTTGCTCAAGGAAAGAGCAATTTGTGGTTGGTTTTCTGCGCTCAAACAAACACAAGCGCTGCAAAAATATCATGCCCAAGATATTCCGAGGAAATGTTTAATGACTCGAGTGCTTTGTTAGCACTCCCCAAATGCCTCTTGATAATCCAAATGAGGTGTTATTAGCAATAAAACAAGTCGTTAGCACTTCCACACACAACACGTTGACGCGAGTAAACACGGGCTGATTTCGCATAGAACTGTTTGTAGAACGTGCGAAAGCGTTTGTTGACACGCCGTTGGTGGGCTAGTGAGGGGGTGCGCATGCGCCCTTTCGGACAACCTGAAAAGCGGTTTTGCTGGGATTTTTCGCTCCGACTTGGACCAATCATGGCCTTCCAATATGTCTAACTGATCGTCCCGACCTCGTCTGTCCCATCAACGCAATATCTGGCAGACAATTCAAAATTTCGTCTTTTTCTAAACGATTTTCGTAATAAATTGGACTAATTTTGAATTCTTCTAAATGCATTACTAAAGTAACATTTTAGGAAATGGTCGTAGCTTTGCAATTACTTCGTGCTTGTATCGTATTTGAGAAAAACCCTAACTCGATTTTCTTTTTAATTTTCAGAGCAATGTCATCAGTTGTGGCGTTAGGTGCCAGCGTGATATGTAGCAAGATTCCTGGTTTGGCTCCTGCTCAAAGGACAATGTGTCAAGCCAACCCTGACGTCATAGTGGCCATCGGCGACGGTGCCAAACTGGGCATCAGCGAGTGCCAAAATCAGTTTCGAAATCGAAGGTGGAATTGCACGGCGATAGGCAACGACGCTGTGTTTGGCCACGTGGTGGTCGTAGGTAAGGGCACTTTTTATTTCCACAAGAATTAAGGAAACTTTACAATTTGCAATGAAAAAAGCCTAATGTGCCTTAATTGCTCCGTCATGTGCGCTTGAGAGGCTCGTAGGCTAGCAGTGATTGCCTAATGGTACTTGGGCAGCTAAATAATCAAATTACATTTTTAGGTTGGTTTAGGTTAAACATAAAAAGATAAAAACGCGAAGCAGCAATAAGCAAATGCCTTCAAAATATAAAAAGATAAATTACTACAGGTAGGAGTGATGTCATAGTGTAGGATTGACACAAAAATATTTTGTTCACGTCTGGAGCAGGTTTATAATCTGTAATACAGTGTATGTCCAAAAATTAGTTAAAACTACCACGGTTATCATGACATTTTTGTTTACGAACAGTCAGGACCAGTGGGATAATGCAGAGGAATGCACTTGAAAACCAAGTGCATTCATTGGAATCGTTTGGGAGTTTTAGCATTGCAAGTATGCATACTCAAGAACTGGACGTCTTCAGGAAGTGTCAGTGATGGCGCAGCTAATCCTCACACTTTTCCAGCCTAATCCTCATTAAGGAATGCAATGAGGTGCAATGAGACTGCTTGTTGAACAAGGCGGAGGCCATAAAAAGGCCCTCGAAGGGCCTCCGAGCTGAGCACGGGATGCCATTGCGGTGCGTTGACAGAACAGATGACATCTGCTGACAAGCGACCAGATAAAAATTTGTTCGTAAAACAACTTATTAATAAGCGGCACCAGACATGCTGTCTATAGCAGTAACCAGTCAAGGTGAATGCCTATTGATATCAAGATCTCGGTTTTTGTACGTTTTAATTAGAAAAAAAAGGCAAGGGAATGTCGTGATAACAACATTCCACGTATGAGCCACTGATGAAAATGTTGCAGAGGCGACTATGTAAAGGACATTGTTGTTTAAAAAAAAACCAATACATGCAATGTGGATAATATTGATAATAAGTTGAAATGTTATAACAAATGCTGGTCATGAAGGAAAGTAATAGCAGTTTTGCACTTTGAGGTGCTTAGTTATTCCAAATTCATATTGAAAGGAAATTTTTACATGTCGAACGTTTGATGGCATGAAATATTCGGTAATTGTGCATTTTGTCGCTGAAAGTATAGAAGTAAACATATCGAGGTTGTGTTAAACGTTTGCACAATCTTGACTCATATTGTGCAGCATGTTGTCGGTTATACAATTGCTCAATATTGACACACATCTGCATAATCATAGTCGTATAATATTTATGCTGTATAGTTAGAGCTGAATAATAACACCCCATAAAATTGCGACATAGAAATCATATTCATGTACAGTAGATGGAGGCCATCGTATATTATTCAGATCTTCATAAAATATTAGGCTAAAGCTATTACAAATGAACCTGAGTTAAAAATGAACCAGCGTGCTATCTATTAGCACCCTATTAGTCATTGTTCTCAATATAACGAGATTTAAAAGAGATTTTGGAAGTTCTGGAGACCTTCTACATGTAAGTCTAATACAAAATGCACTAGGTGTTATTTGGCATTTCTCTGCGTATATAGTACATTTTCTCTCAATGTGATTTAACGAAAGAGGTCTTGCATCCTGTGGAACTAGTCAGGATTAAGTCATGTGTAATTGCATAAGGTGTGGCGATATATGCGCAAAGTTGCAAAACAATTTGAAAGTAAAGGTGTTGAAAGGGTGATTCACAAATTCGCAGTAGGCCTAGAAGAAAAATATTTGTAAAAAACACGAAAAAATGAATCTACCTGCAAAACTAGGCATTAACCTCTGCTTCATTTGGGCACATGTTTGCAAGGGTAAGCACTGTGCCACTTTCCAAAAGCGTGGGAAAATTAAAACCATGCTGTCGGTGCAAGTAGGCGTTAAACCCATGCACGGACAACCATTTAGACGGGGCTAAGCTAATTATGTCAATTTTCAAAAGTAGAGATCAATCATTCGCTATGATTGATGACGGTGGTGGGGATACAATCGGCGCAGGGTTGTCGTTGAAGCAGGATTAAACGTGCAATTTGTCCAAAGTAAGTTGCAGTCGACGATGTCTACTAATTGATGACAGAAGGTGTTGACAAGTGGTAAAACTGCCCACTGAGAACCGATGCAGCTTTCAGGGAAATTTCACTTTTGGATGTGCAATGCAAACATGATGCACGATCTTAGCTCCACCCTATAAGACACGCTTTGCAAAAAGATGAATATTGAAAAGGGTTCCCACAACTTTTTAAAAATGAGATTCCCCAGGAAACTTTTGAATTTTTCCATGACGAAGTAAAACTGAACATTTACTGGACTTGTGTATACTTGATTTGAGAATCTTCATGCAGCATGCTACCAATCCCAAGTTCAGCATTACAAACGTATGGGGAAAATATGCTGCATCTGATTTTAGCAAACTCAAATAGGCCACACAACCAAGGCCGTGCTGCTTTTTTTATAGAACAGAGAATTCTGGATGTTTTAAAACATGTCACCACCAGACTGCCATCGGAACTCACAACAAGTCACGCAATCTCTGCTAACTAGTGACTCGATATGATCCGTGGCTACCCAAATTCCCCGACTATCCAGGTTTCTCCAGGTCGTGGGAACCTATATTTTGCCTCGAGCATAATGTTCGGGTTAATATTTCTTAAAAAGCATCTTAGTGAAGTCGTGTTTCTCGCGCTCCGTGATCCCTCGGCGACAGCTAGGGGGACAGTAGCTGAGGGAGTGTTGTTATTTGGTTTTTGTTTTTTTGCGTGGACCAATTAAAACGACTGGGTCGCCTACTCACTGGTTGTGCACTGAAATCCGAAGATGTGTTTTCTGCCGTTGTTCCGGTGCGTGGCCCGGGGCGCTGGTCCTGGGTGTGGGTTCCCAACTGTCATCTCATCAGATGGCAGCCGACGATAAAACCAGATTCGTTACTCGTTTAATCTGCTCATTTGTCCTCCGCAAACATTGCCAAATCCAATTGTTGCACGCAACTTACCAGCTACCCGGACTCCTCGTCGTGTTCTTGCCCAGATGACCCCGCCGATACCCGCTGACCCCTGCAACAGAACCCCCTCGACCCTTTTAATCCGGTTTCTGTCTCACCTCCTTCTGTGTCGACAGCTTTGATCCCAACCGATGGGACTTGCCACGCGTCCTCACTCTTGAGCTGACCACGATGGCTTCAGCATGGGCTTGTGGATGCGCAATGCGAATCAATGGGATTTGGGAATGCAGATTGAAGCCAGGTGCGCTGCTGTGCATTGCACATAAGCTGACATGCATTTTCAACAACGATTCAGCACGCAATATGTGTGCGCAATATCGTGCGATGCTTTGGGTTGGAGCCAGGTAGCTCGTTTTTGCCACGATTGCGCCTCAAAGCTCGAGACAGGACTGTTCTGAGGTTGAGGAAAGTGGCTGAGGAATTAAGCTCTTGCACCAAAGTTGTTTACTGCCCTTAGAGCATAAACTGACAACCTGTCGCATGCAGCGCAACAAAGTATCAGAAGTGTGTTACCGGGTTGTTATCAGATTATCAAACAGCTATGGGGTTAAACAACAGCATGCGATACTATGAAGCATTCTGTTGTTTAAAGAACAGGGTTTCCCCGGTCCTAGAAAAGTCAGGGAAGCTGGAAAGGCCTGGAAAAATCAGGGGAAAGTCAGGGAAGATTGCTCTGTTTTAAAAAATGGCAGGAAAATTCAACAAATCTTTTGGTACAGAAGTCAAGAAACTCAAGCCATCAATTGAAGCCAGCAATTTTGTTGAAGAGATCAATAGTGAAATTGTAAATTTGGAAAAACTAATCCAAGTTTTTGCATGCACCACTACATGTGCCAAGTGCAATACATGAAGATGACTATCAGGCAATATTCGTGTACATGTACTATGAAGATGCTGTTAAAGATAGTGTCTGTAACATCTATATTATGAAATTTGTTAATGTAGTCAATCAGCTTGAAAAATGTGTTTAACATTGTTATCTCAAACATGTTTCGCTATGTTAAATCAACAATTGTTTGTATTTTATACTAGCTCTACATGTATATCATATGAATATATCTTTGCTTCTGGTAAGTTTGAATGGCCGAAACACATGATGCTCAGTAATGCAGGCTGGTCACCCAGTCTTACTACCCTCATGACAAAAATTCATTTAAAAAACTGATCAAATAACAAGGAACAATTTTTTAGAAATGGTAGTACACTGTACTAGATTTTTATTTCATGTACTTTATTTGCAATTGCATGGTTCAAGCATCTGCTCTACTCAAGATGATCTCAAGATGTGACACATGATTGACCACCAAATGTCAGATAATGTTCTCCAAACTTAATTTCGTACTTCACTCGCACTTGTTCTAAAAATGTGAAGTCTCGTCATCATCGTTGGCCAACGTTAAACACTTCATTCTTGAGGGTTCAGAACGCCTTGGTATATTTAATGGGTGTCTCTGCCCGACAAACTAAATTTCACATTTAATCGAGTTTTTTTGTGCAGGCGTGAAAATTGCAACATCCACGCAATGTCCATTTGTTACCTATTTTTTAACCGAGTCTGGCATCTCGGGGTCACGCGGGATGTGTCCATTAACCCCCTTGATTCCCAGCCCCCAAAATGGCGCTTCGTTTTCTCATTATATTGTTGGTAATGAATTATTTCGTTCTGTCCTTACCCCTCGTCGTTATGCACGTGTATCGTGCTCGGTTAAAAGGTATCCAGTTAGGGAATTTGCATTTTTGTTTCTTATGAAAAGAGGGGATAATAATTGCCAGCACAACCCTTTCACGAGCCCAACTCCTTATTAAATTAATGAGTGGAGAGAAGTTGCGTTGCTGAGCAAGAGCACGAAATGCGAACTAATGAATAAGATGGCGTAATTAATTCGACTGAATAATAATTGATTTTAGCCCCTAGCTGCAAAGCAGAATCCTGGCGCCATCTATGATTAGTCATGCGTGCGAATAGTACCACAACAAAATGGCCTATACACCTATATGGTATCGTGCTTTGTCATATTGGAAGTCCTTGCAAAATTAAAGATTTTAAAAAACAGGACCTTGAAATTTCAAGCAATTAAATTTATAGAAGCTAAAAATACGTAGCGTTTTTACACCACAAACGAGGGGAACATACGTCAATCAGTGAAAACTAAGGTGGAAAAAACCTTAATTGGCCGTTAATGACAGCAGTTTATTATTTTCTGCTAAAATATATCCATTTGCCGCTGGTATTTATAGTTTCATATTTCGCAACTGTAGTGTTTATTATTTTGACAAACACCTTAAAATTGTCATTAACGCCAATTACAGTAGTTTGATTAATGGCCGTTTAGAATCTATCTATTGAGAATCACAATTACGCTGTGTGATGATTGTGCCAGTGCTAAGCGATCTCATTAAAAATGATTAAGTGGTCATACTTCTTCTGAAATTACAAGCATAGATACCAAAAAGAACTTTTTTGTCACGTTTTTTATTGTGATGATTTATTTCTACCTGATGTCCTCCATTGTAAATCTGAAAATTCTCATTTCTGAAATGTTATTTCGAAGAAAAAGGAAGTGTGGAGTAAAAACTTAACTGTATTTAAAAGGGTTCAATGTTAATTTTTTTAAAGTCTGCAATGGTTTTTAAATCATTTATCATTTAAGTTTTCTGTGAAGTTAAAAATTTTGATGTTAGAAATACGAGCTCATATGTTATGCACTCCAATAAATTTGTGGTGATGCATATTTTATGAACAAATTGAAATTGCACTACATGCGTTGACTGTAATTTACTGTATACTTTGTTTCAATGCAGACGAGAGGTGGTATACATTTTAGAGATTTAATGCATGTCATGTAAATCCTGATCTAAAGTGACTTGAATTTAGGTGGCGTCAACGTCTGCGTGTAAACATACCATGTTAACAAGACACAATCAATAGGCTTGTAGGGAGGAACTGGACATGTTCAAATTGTAATAGTGACTCGATTTTTTACGCGATCATGCAAGACATTATTTTCCCAAAGTTTATACACTCGTAAAGGCATGCTTTCGAAATTTTGATTTATGAAACAAACTTCACATTCAAACGCTACAATTGAATCTAAGTTTCTGTTTTGTCTTTTTATTTTTAATACCTTAAAAACCTGATGCTCAAAGACATCAAGGTTAAATGATGAGGTTGATATACTCGTATATTCCATTCGCGATTGCATCTTGGCAACTAAATATGCTTTCGCAATTTCTCGTGAAAAAGAAATTGCCGAGCACAACAATAGAATGGCATCTATAGTTAAATACAAGAAGTTGCTTTTCTTTATTTCCCAGATGGTTGCATGCTGGGGAAAAGTCACGATATGTAATGACTGGTATCGAGCTTTCAGAAATTATTCGTGAATAATCCAGAGTGTTGATAACATGCTGCCTGGTTGACGTTATTCGTTGTTTTGATAAGTTTTGTTTCATTGTCAGCATAATTTCTTTGCGTTTTTCGTAGTGGAATTGCTCAATATTTAACATGGCCTTCTGCGTTTTCTTTTCTTTTTTTTTTTTTGAAAGAAAACGCATATATTAGTATTAAATTTAAAGATGTTGATTCTGAATAAACAGTTTGAATCTGAAATACCTGATTTGCATAATCGATGAAAGATAACCTTAGTGTTTATCGCGCGTATAACAACATGTTCTGAACCAATTTCCAAAACTTATCCTCACACAGTCCATGACTTGAATGCAATTTTGAAATTCGAAATAAGCATGACATGACCCATTACTTTACACAAATGCCTCACAAAGGACACCCTCATATTCGATACGGCTAATTAGCAATTCAGCTTCGACTAAGTTGTTTTTGTGGTTGAATCGATAAAACTATCACAATAATTTTTATTTCGCAAATAATTGGCTTTAATTCGTAGGCCATTAGCATTTATATATTTAGCCGCCTTATCTGCTTCTGATGACGCCCTGCAAATGGCTCGTAATCACCAGTTTTCATTTTTAGCACCGAGCATTCCTATTATGGTTCCAATCGATTAAATTGGTTGAATCATTGCGTATTCGTGGTTTCGAGCAAGTGGCAATTAAATATGGACGTTAACTGCTTAAGCCATTAAGATGCGAGACAGCAGGTCCTTTTAAGACGGTCGTAAAACCTAGGCCTGCAATGTCAAACTGGTGATAATCCCTGGTGATATAAATTATAGAAATACCGTATGCCAAAGAATTTGCAAATGCTTACTTTTGCGTGGAATTGTTTTCCGCATTTCTTGACAGAAGCAGTTTCAAAAAAGCTTAAATTCCCTTAGTATTTAAAAAATATCCCCACGTAAACATGACAGAAGTATCCACGCGCATCCATTTGAATAATTTCCATGCATTTTTAAATTCGTGCCAGCTTACACAATGAAAAAATTTTCTCCAAATAAAATTCGGTTAATAAGTGTATGCATGATGTAAACCATTTGAGTTTTACTTGTATGTAAATGCATAATTTTCATGCTAGAAACGCGAAACAAGTTCAAATGTAAAAAATAACTGTAAAAGTCGATGACGAAATGACATGTTTAGGCTAGATAACATTACAAAATGAACACCAAATGATGACCACAGCTAGGACATGTCATTCTTGTCTACAAACAAGTATAGGGTTGAAATATACATACAGTACATTGTATGTTGTGCACATATATCGTAGATCAAGCCACCAAATGGAGATAAACACCTTACTCGTTTGTTACAGGTGCACAGTTTAGAATTTTCAAAGTTTTATCATTGCTGCACTAACTTTGTGGCATCACAAAACTAAATAACAAGAACATTTAAAAATAAAAATTCTAGTTTTGCCATTGCGTGCATTGGCTTTTCGATCGCTTAAATGGAGCATAAAATTATAGGCAACTATTGACCATTTGAGATCTCAACTACGTGAAACACGTGTTTGTGAAAATCCTCCCAGGCTGCATGAAAAAAATTAAAAAGGCCATTAATTACTAAGATTCTTCGTGGGCCGCCTCGCATCCCAAACAAAGGATTTATGTTTATTCATCCCAACTATGTTGCTAATGAAAAATCCCGCAGCTTTGTCGGCATGTGCTTTGACGGGAGCGTAATTCATTTCCACGTCCACCCCGGACCTTTTTAATACCACTTTTATATTATATTAATATACCTTTTAGCGTTTCAAAAGAGGCGTGCCCCCCTGCGCCGTGTCTCTAAACAATGAACTGCAGTTTGCATGCACAGGTAGAAACCGAAAAGCCGCTTAAAAGGACTTTAGGAGGTAGGGTACCGAAGTTAAATCAACCACGGGTCTTCGGCCGAACCTCCCAGATGAAACAAAAATTTACAAAAAATAATATATGAAAAATATAGCAAACGCTATAGCGAAATGTTGGGGAATACATGTGCCTGCAATTTGAATTGGTGCTCCAAAATAGACATACTGTACATATAGTTTTGTAATTGAAAAACTTACATGCAAACAAATGTTATATGCAACCGATTTTCAGATATTTGTCGTCATTTCCATACCCTCTAAATGATTTATGTCTGCATTGAACCCTCATTTTCTGGAGTTCACAAACTATATTTGATGAATTTTTGTTCATTAAGGTAATAAGGCTCTTATGTGGAGTGAAGCATGCATGCTTGAGACAAATTTGATTAACAAGTTGTGTTGCAAGATGTCGCTCAAATTTTGCTTAAGAGTAAATTTTACAAAAATTCAGCTTTGAATTATGAAGGGATTGTTTTTTTGAGTTAAGGGGGATGGAGCAGAAACACTTCCAGGTTCGTCATAAATTATGACCTGCGAAGTCATTCACGCATTGCTTCCAAATTTAATGTAGTGAAATAGTAATTAAGTTGCTAATTAGGAATGCCTCGCTCGTCATCCAATTAATCATTTTAAATTACATCGCGTTCACTCGACGTCAGGCCGACTCAAAATGATCTAGAGGAATGGCTTTTCAGTAATTTCGACACTTGAAAAATTTCCACTTTAAACCAATTTCAACCATGTTTAGGCTGAACATGGTACAAACCCTAATTTCGATGACGGTAAGAATGTGTTGCATTACGCACTGAATAATTAGAAAAGAAAGGTGAGAAATCAAGCGCAGAAGTTTTGGGCAATGCCACATATTTCCTGATTTTTGTCAACAAAACATTGAATTAAAAAAAGCAGCTAAAGGAGTTGCCAGATATCATGAAGGACAAGAAAAGAGCAATGGAGTTGTTTTTTGAATAACTTTGAGCGCATTTTTGCTGGAAACATATCTATACACGAAACCATTTTCCCCACAAATGCATCTTCTTCTTTTGAATGTACTCATTTGCAAGATTTCATAAAGGACAACAATTCATTGGTCGGGCAAACTGTTATAGGCAGCGCAAATAAGAAGAGTCATATGTTGTCATGCCTGTCTTACTTCAGTACTTAACCTTTCTTTAAAACAGTATACTTAAATACTTGGACATCTGGAATTGCATATCGACAACATAGCATTGCAGTAAATCTTGTATATGGTTCTTGATGCAGTGTTGTCATACATGAAGAGCTTCGTCCAAGAGCAAGCAGCAGAGACAGATCACTGACCAGTGGAGTGGTTTTTACGTAATGCTATTTGCATATTTTGATGGCAACTTTTCTGTTTCAGGCAGTCGTGAGGCCGCTTACATCTACGCCATCACTGCCGCAGGGGTGGCCCACGCCATCACCCAGGCGTGCAGCCAGGGCAACATCAGCAGCTGCGGCTGCGACAGGTCACGTGAGGGCGGCTACTCGCTGGTCAATGGCTGGAAGTGGGGCGGATGCAGCGCCGACGTGCGCTTTGGAATGCGTTTTGCCCGGAAGTTCGTCGACGCCAGGGAAATCGAGGGCGACGCCCGGACCCTCATGAACATCCACAACAACCGGGCAGGCAGGAAGGTAACGTCCAAGAGCATTTCCAACAGCATGTGCCACCCTGTTAGAAAATTCTACCAAGACAGGCAGATCTTGGGTATCATGCAGCTGAGTCGGAATGGGGACCCTCTACCCTCCCTATGAGTCCCTATGAGTACCTTCCTGAGTCGTGGACAAGGTATCCAAGGCATCATCCGACTTCACCTTGAACCGTTCCATCAAGGTCATTCAACATGCACTCTAAACTGAAAAAGTACAAATGTTGAACCTTAAGGGTACAAATGTTTTGAAACTATATCCACACCCTATAGGTACATATGTCCATTGGTATTAATTCCATCAATTCCGTTCTTCACAGTCATTAATTAGCACGAATTTATCCACGACGCGTTTCGTCCACGTGCTA
>JAQFYZ010000707.1:0-35083 GCA_034695085.1 Cylindroiulus punctatus | reverse complement strand
AATGCAATGGGAAGTTTTTCATTTTCCCCAAATAAGCTCGTAAATGCAGGCTAATTATTATTTTAACGGTTTTGACTTACTCTGTGGTACCCAATAATACTCTTTGTTGGTATTTAAAACATTCCGTATGTATTTTTGGGCCACGAGCCTGATTTTATCGAACTTCGCCATGTTATTTGATGAAAGAATCCCACTTTCATGGGAGCTTAGTCGACTGCCACTAGATGGCGACCCTTTCGCTGCACACTCCCAATTGCGTCTGCAGTGTATGATTTCAAAATATTAAATGTGTAAACTCGTACACGTATCACCTTCTACATTAGTAGTAAGCAATGTTGATCAGCAGATACAGTAAAACTTAAGCGATGACCACATAATATCGAACGCATATCTTTCGAAATTACGATTTTTTTTCATTGCTGAAGCTGCTAATGATAATTGATTTTTAAGAGTGGACTGAGTGGTTGATGATGAGTCAAACTGTTGGATGGCATTCTAATGCAGTCGGCATATGGGACAAATTCAGTAAAAAAAATTGCTGTAAATCGCCCAAGACGCATGGCAGCTGTAATTTAAGCTCATCCATGTGCCCTCGAAGAAGGACAACATACAATTTCCATTAAAAGCTTTGTAAAAAAAGGTTGAACGGTTTGCTGCAACATCGGTTTGGATGTATCTGGAGATATGCAAGGGCGACCACTGTTTAACCAAGTGCACTTCTGCAAGTAATTCGATCCAAATTCTATTATTGGGGGTTGCCTTCCACTGCAGATATACGAACATGTAATATTTATTGCGAGCTGATCTTGAGGCGCATGCATGCCTTTAAAGGTTATTGCCCCATATTGCAATCGGTTGATTGGACACGTATTACAATATAAAGAAAACATCGTTGACAAAAATGACAACAACAGTGTTCCAGATGCACAGTGCGTCCAGTCAGATGAAATGATACATCATGCAGAAGGCCTGCAATATTGATGATAAAGCACAATTTTCGTAAAACATGTTATATGCTTAGACTGCTTTGCACCATAAGCTGTCTGCCTTATGCAGTGACTGGCTCCAACGACTTAACTTTTGACATATTTGGTTTGATTTGTTATTCTACTGAATTCTCTATTGAATTGCACGTGTGATAAACAATGTCCATTGATTTGGAAGGATCATGGATGGCAAGTATGGCGTATGAGATGACAACAATGTATAGTCACAAAATGGCCTAGTTGGAAAATCTTATCTTTCCATGATTTTTGTACTTAACATATTTGTTGAACTGTGAAAGTGCATCCTCTTTATCTTCACCCCTTTTTCATATCAGCATTTGTTATCATTTCCAGTCCCTCCCCCCCTAAGCGACGATGTCATCAGTGATCAGGAAATAATCAAATTAAGCAATCCAGCTGTAAATATTTTGACCAGAATTTATGAATTTTTCCTCAAACAAAAAATATTGCGATGTATGATATGAAAAAAGCATTATAGACGAAACATTTTGCAAAACTGAATCAGAAACGACGGATTGTATTAAACCCAATAATTTTTAAAACAGCATTGATGACATCGACATTTGGCAACTCCCTTCACTTTCATCATCATTCGTCAGCATTTGCTTGACCCCTTTTAGCACGAAGATATAATTCCTGAATGACAACTGAAATATCGAATTCACATTTTTCATATCAAAATTTAGGCCAAAAATTGATGAATTTTAGCCAAATTTTTCACAACAAGAAAACTAATGATATCATCATCTTTGTCATATCCTCCGTTATTGATAAGTTGGCTTCCCCCCTATCTCCCCCCCCTATTATGATGACAAAAAAACTTGAACGTCCACTGTCACAGATCCTGGATGCAAGATCATCATCTACATGTTCAATATATGTGCAATATAACATGTGGAATTTAAGCTGTAGACTGTTTAAAGTTCTTCTAACGTTAACGTAACTTTTCCTTTCATCATTAGCTCTGCATAGTAATTTAATAAACTATATTATTTCCTCGCGTGGAGATTATCCATGTTAATTTGTCCCCACTGTAGACCAAAGGACAAATTGCATTATGCCAGGGATGAATGGGGTTACCAGAGCAAAACGCATCCAGTTGTTAACTGTCTAAATCTTGAAATATGACACCTTTGATTCATGATATTATCAGCGTCATTATTATGACAATGATGAATGCATGGATGACTCTCATTTCTGTTTATTTAAAAAAAAGTTTATTCCCAACACGTCTATGGGTAACAATAAACCGCTATGGATATATCAACCTGATATTTACCTACTCAGCAGACGGTCGTTGCTCCTTGCTTGGTATAGGCCAATGTGCTCCATCAACGCATTGGGCGAACACCTCGTCCTTGGTTTTATAAATTCATCGTAATTATTTATACCACATGTTCTATTGCTGTATCAGTTTCCCATTTAAGTTCATCCGTGCATGTGCTCCGATAAATCAACGTTTTGGTGGCAGTTCAAAGTAGGTGTCTGAATATACCTGATCTCCGTCCAAGTTATAAATTATTCTGGATATTATCATTATCTTTCAGGCAGCTCAATCCATCTCCTTTTTGCACTCGAGGAAAGCCTTTGCTTACACATCTTATGTCATCGTTTGTTTTACGCCATCATGGCGATAATGTCGCAAAAAGTGTATGGTAAAGTGTATGGTTTAGCACTAAGCACTTAGCACTTTAGCTATTATTTTATTTCTTTGTATTTAACCAAATCTAACTGTATTTAACCAAAGATCGACTAAAGTATGGTACACACAATGCTGGTAACCTGTATAACTATGTGTTGACGCCAAATGTGAAGGGTTTTAACTTGTAATGACTGTGCTTTAGCAATTGTAGTGTAATAAGTACACTTATAGCGCTTCCAAAAGCGCTACTCGTGCTCTTTAAGCTAAACCGAAGCACTTTAGCAGCTGGGTTATACAATTAGCTGTTTAACTCCATGTGAGCAATATCCTCGTGTTTCACTTGGCAAGGATTTCGACAATTACTCCACCATATAAAGAGAAAACACGTTTGGCCTCGGTATCTGAACCCGAGCAGAAGGTGCATAATGCAGATATGAATGCAGCATCTTACAATTCGAAGAATGTTGGCACAGAGTTCTGAAATCCATAAGCCTTGAGTGACAAGTTTACGCTGAGACTTCGCTCTAAAATCCTCGATCACGTGTTTTGCATCGGAACATTTGTTTCCGGAAACGTTGCATGAATGACAGTGCGGGTTCGGATTGAGGAGAATGTAAGCATGGCTAAAAAATAACTTGCACATTTTGAATTATTGTGAGCAGGAACCGTTATTACCACCATTCTGGCAGCCTTCCTGCCTCTTGATAATGCAGTATTTTTTATTACTGCGCTATCATGCCATTCTTAAGCACTGCGCTTTAATACATGTATAGCTTTTCTATCTCCACATTTTCAATTCTATACAGCGTGATTCAGAAATGTTATCCCAACTTAAACTGACATGCGCATGGCATTCTTTTAGAAGTTCCATTAGGAGTTTGCTTAATACTGTCATTTTTCATCGTGAGTTTCCGATAAGTATAATGGTGTACATACATAGTGTGCTATTCATTATATGGTTTAGGGAAAGTAGGGGACACCATGAATCTGGCACTGATGTAACAATAGTACTGCTCTTCTCTTGGTGATATCGTGGTGGTATATATCGCCACAAGTCATTTTTTCTACCATGATGTCATATCACCCCTGAATTCCTCATTCAAAACCGAGATGTCATATCTCCGCAAAAATTCTTTCTCCCCCATTGCTTGGCTTATCGCCCTGAGAATATCTTTCCCCCGAAATATCTGACAACCGCATAGATTCCTTTTTTCTGATTCTCTCCTCGAAGATGACTTGTCATCGCAAAATCATTCCTGTTTGAGATGATTAAGAACCGAGCGGTGGATCCAGTCTTGACTGTTGGGAAGAATGGTATGGTTGGGGAGATATGAAATGGCAAGAGGTGAAGTACAATATGTAGGGATTTTCCATTGGTGACTAAAACCATTGAATTTAGGACACCTTGTAATGATGCTACATATATGAACCTCAAAGTAGAGAAAAATGTGTTCAGGAAGTTTTTGACGAGGAAATAAAATTGTGAAAATTGGGATATGCTAAAATTTTTAGTGCAAATTAAGCTAATGATGTTAATGGTTAAGTGCTACACTTCGCCATAACTAAAGTGCTCAGAAAAAGCAAAAAAAAAAATGCTTTATAACATTTCTCTCCTGGAATGACATGGTGCATAGGAGGAAATGCTAATTCATCCTTCACATTCACAAATCACCATTTCTCGCGCAGAAATTCTTTACTGTCATTAACATGCGCTTTGCATCTTTTCCTCATGTTTTTCCCCTTTGTTTTGGTGCAATTCAACGTAAAGAAATTGCCTAAGTGCAAAGGATCGGCTCGTATTAAAACATAATGCAAAGCTTTAGGCCACATTGTGCTCCACTTTTAATAAATACACATTAATATCTTGCATTGTTTTATGCAAATTAGTCATGGGCATGGAAACAACTTGTTCCGCTGTATGAACAAATTCAACGGCTAGGAACGCAACAATAGCTTAATGAAAAATGCTCGGTTTATGAGTTTGTCTGGTAATTGCACAGGTATCAATTTATTTCAATGATGCACTTATTGTAATAGCAGGGCAGATTTTTAACTACAAGGATTCATTTGCAGATCAAATATACAATGTACATGTAGCGATCATAGAAATGTTAAACAATAGTGCATACGGCTCGTATACTTAATGTGAATGGCATACGAGGACGGTTTAATCCACGTGATACAAATTGGGGCGAATTGCACCGTCAGATTAAATGGAAATTAAAAATGCATTCGTGGTAATTAGACAGTTGATAGGCGTATCTGATCTACAATTTTTAAGCGAAATCAGCTCTCGAACCTATTTCCCAAATTGGATTCGAAAACGCTAATTGGCACATTGGACAATTTTAAGTCAGTTGAGCGCGTGGAAATTCAAATGGACCAACTTCATTTTGATGTTTAATCCACGTCTAATAAATTCACAGTTCGGTGCTGCATTTGAAAAATCTAATCAATACATTCTGGCAGCTCCATTTGCATCCACTTTATTAATACCGTAAACTGAGAGCCCCATATGCATGTATACCCTATACTTTGGTACTACCAGATTACATGTCATAATTTGCATATGCAAATGAGTCAACGCTAATTAGCATAGATGTGGCTGCGGTGTAAAAGATATGCTTCACAGTCGAATTTTCTTCTTTTTTTTCGCAATAATTGACAGTTTAACCAGTGACATCGTTGGTATGGCATTAAATCGGTTTTATCCTCTTACATTCAACTCACGTTGGTGCTGACAGTGTGAGAAAGTTATATTTGTTGCAACTGTCTTGGCTCTTCAGCTCATTTCTAACTTATTATTGGATACAATTTCATTTAGAATTTTCAAAACATAAAAACGCACGGATAAATGCTTGAATCACTCAAACAATGACAAAACTTAACAAAGATTACATTCAATGGATATGGGATTTTGGATATACTTATACATGTACTCCGTATTACGCCCTGCTCCAAATGTGTACAAAATATGTATACTTTAGTCCTACTTGTTTTATAGACCAGAATGACCATAACCTCTCCTAACTCGTAATAATTTGAACGTGCCTTGTATTTTCGTTCCCAGAATAATTTTTTTTTTTGTATTTTTATGTTTAGCCTAACTTAACCTATCCTAACCAAAGTTAGATCAACCTTAACCTAAAATTGCAATTGCTTTATTTAGCTACCCTAATCCCAGGCAAACACTGCTTGTATGTAAGCTGTTAGGATAGGCCAACTAATTCCGAGGCACAGTCAAAATGATGCTTCCCTACAAAAGACAAAACACAGATGTCTGCAAATTGCTCTGCTGGAAAACACTAAACTGTCTCCTACACAGTTTTGCTTAACACGTCCTGTTGACCCGTGTAATTCCAACAATGCCCACTCTTGGTACCATAACAATTAAGCCCCGTTATCACTTTCCGTGCCTTTTTCTGTTTGGGGTCCACAGACACTGCAGACAGAAGTGAAAATCAATAAGCCTGGCTTGAAACAAAGACTTTTTATTGGGGAATTCTTGGCGTTTTGAAGCCAGGGGTCTCTTTCTTCTGAGTCTTCAAAGCCATGGCATAGCAATGCAGTGCCATTATGTGGCATTGGCTCGGTTGGTCATTGATCATTGCTGCATGGAGTGAATGAATCCTTTTTGTCCTGCCTGTATGTAGCCACGTTGTTGCCATCGCCATGACAACCACCCAAGGGATGTTGTGGCAAACACAGTTGAAAGCAACAAAACAAAAATCCAATAAACGGACTTGATGGGATTTGCTGGAAAAATCCTGAAATCATATTTTTCCAGCAGTGCAGCAGGCGGATGCCAAATCCAAGCTCGGATTTTCACTGCAGGCGAGGAAGAACCATTAAACAAAATGCAATATTAAAAATTGAATTCCATTTCACTCGAATATAATCCTGGCCACAAACGCTGCTTTTAAATTCATGAATGTGCGTGTGGCTTCATTTGGGCTTGAAATGAATGGAACTGCTCCATTCAGCCTTTCTTCTTTCATTTCCTTGAAAGACGTGAAATAAACTTTATTGCGCAGAGGAGACTTAAGGGATAAAGGAGCCTTTCTTCAGGAAATTTACGTTTGCTGGGATTACGAGATTTTTTGCCAGTTACAGAGATTTTCTAAGTAATGGGTTTGTTCATTTAATCTCATACAGTGGAGATAGACTCGCGTTGTTTTTGTTGGTAAATCCAGCCTTGATCGAGCTGATTGCTTTCTGCAGCAGAAGTGGCAATGTACTGATATAGTCGCCCACATGAAGGCTTTTAGTCGCTCCTGATTTGCGAATCTAATTAAATCTTGTCTTTTCAAATTAACGTTTTTACACGTTAGACAGTGTGCATTGTGATAGGACTGGACAGTTGTTGCAGGGAATTGAACAGCAATGAAAACTTCGTTTCAGACAATGCCTCCATGCGGCGTCTTGCAACTAAATCTTTTTCAATTAATTATTGAATCTGTCGCCTTTACTTGTTTTTCGATGTAGCCAATGATTTGACGTTATTGCTGGGAGATGCGGTTTCCTTTCTGAGAAATCTGCTGAGGATGGGCGCCCATGGGATGACTTTGCCAGTGCTTTGCTAATACGATATTTCGCACTCAAATGTACCTGATGGAGGGAAAGTGCTATAGGTTTTCACGATTGATTGATGATTTCCGTAATAATGGAGTTTTTCCTATCACACACCCACCAAACACGCCAAATGGTTTCTTTTTGGCGTGTTCATACCAAAGAGATTTGGGGGAAAGCAGAACTAATATAACTTTTTTTTGCTGATGCGATGTTTATGAAGATGTTTGCAGAATTGTGGTGTGATAAGCAGTTTTTCATTTGAGAACACCATGAATCATGGGATTGGCTATTTGTGGCGTATGTACTGATGAGGATGATGTCTGCAAGCATCACTCAGAAACGTACTGTATGCATATACTTGAAATTAGTTTATTGCGACTGTGTTCAAGATGGCGGCTACAATTTTGTCATACTTGACTCAACTTCAGTGTGTTCAAATGTAATGCGCTTTTTTGGGGAAGGGGATGTCGGAATTTAATAGAGCGTGACACAAGGGAGGGGTTGTTATAGTGGGAGCAGTCTGACAAGATGTCTTCAGTATGCATGCTGTCATAAACGCATCCAAGATGGATGTAACCTCAAAATATGATGTAACCCTAATGCTCTTCCTGGATTTTTGGTTTTGTTGTTTGTCATTTTTCAGTGTGTTGAAGAGGGATGATTTTTGAAATGTGGCATACAGGGTG
This sequence comes from Cylindroiulus punctatus, assembly GCA_034695085.1. NCBI lineage: Eukaryota > Metazoa > Arthropoda > Diplopoda > Julida > Julidae > Cylindroiulus > Cylindroiulus punctatus. The sequence goes on along the minus strand of JAQFYZ010000707.1, from coordinate 27,176 downwards.
TCAGCAATGTGTGAAGCCACTCAGTTGACCTGAAGAATAAAGATTCTCAGAATATTGTACACCATTCATATCATAGTCGTAACTGTGCATATCACTGTACATATCAAAAAGTATGCACACTCTAAACGGAAAAAGTACAAATGTTGAACCGTAAGAGTACATATGTTATGAAAACATATGCACCCTATGGGTACATACTTATGTTGATTGCACGAGTACCCTTGACATGTGGACTAATATTCGTATTGTACCTTGAAGCACAAATACTTAAATCATTTCATCCCTTTGGGTACATATATATGGGGTGCAAATGTATATTTGTCCCCCACAAAAACTGCAATTGTACTTTTACGGTTTACAGTGCACTGCATGGTCACAAGCCCATTGTCGATCATGCTTCACTGCCATTATCGCGTTTGTCATATTTGTATTTTTTGAAACTACATGTATTAGTAGGGCCGTAGCTAAATACTAAATTGCTGAACAATGTTACGAGTCACAATACTTTGTTTCAAGACTGGCACATTCTGTCGTACAGGTCTGAGTCTGACTTCAGTATTAACTTGCTGATTTGCACATCAGCAGCATTTTACAAGAACTGACAAGGGTTGCTCGATAGAAATTGACATACATCACGAATCTGTGGGTAGGACAGTGGTGGGCGACTTGCACCCCACTGCGCAAGTTGACAGCAGCCAGTAGTTCTGCTTTCGCTCATATACAGTATGTCACTGTGTAAGGAGTGCTGCAAGACATGATGGGTATACCTCAATGAACAGAACTGGCAAACGTTACAGTATCTGAGCTTCGTGTCGTGTTCTGCACAAGCACGACTGTCCCATATTCCTCGGTGGTCTCATTATACGCAATTATCAGATTTCAGTTAATGGTAAAAGTGAGGACAGTGATAGATGTGACTTCGCCATGTGTGTTTGCTTGCCCTGGCCAGCAGATGATTGCGTGGGCACCTTATCAAGATGGCCGCTCCAGAGCATTCTGTTTCTTGTAGCAAAACGTAAACACTTTCGCTCGTGTATGATCGATGCTTCGGGTTGCAATGGTAACGTTAACACCAGTAGAGTCCATAATGGGCATCTCGAAGCGAAGGGCGTTTGGTAAGTGGTTTCCTCGTCCCCCTATGTCAACGAAAGATTGATGATGGGCTTGGGCACTCAACAGGAGGTGGACTGAATCGTATACCAAAGGGCGAATTTGAAGCTAAAGAAAATTGAAGACAACAGGAAAGGAGAGATGAATGATGATGAAAGAAATGGAAACGTTGAAATTCATGCAACGCCAATAGGAACGGTTTAGGCTGCATGGGAAAGGCCAAAAAAAGGCTTGGATATGGCTGGATTCATCAAACAAGAAGGATGGCCCACAGAGGGAGCCGCAAAAAACAGCAACGATATGCTCTCCAAAATGGACTGCTTTGCAAAAACATCATGTTTGGGGAAATCCTTTAAGGACTTCCATGCACTTTGGGGCATTCTTTGCTACTCAACGTCTGACACGACATCATTCTTCCACCATGGCGAACAAACCAAATAGGCACGATATAAGGACCCCCCGCTGGGAATATTATGGATGCTCGGAGATGGTTTAATTTAACGGATATTAGTTCATCGTTGGCTCGACGCTATAAATCTGCCTCGTGACGTCCACATAGCATGGTTCCATCAAGACGATCTGCACGACTTATGCACTGTATGATGGGATCTGCCAAGTTTATTATGACAAACCTAACTGCACGCATTTGGCAGTACTTGAAACTTCAACTGAAGGGTTTCGTTAAGAAAATAATATTTTTATCTGTCCGAGTTCTTCTGTGTTTTGCCGAAAGATTCCGTTCGACAAATTTGAACCATCATAAGTCTTGACTTTTTAATGCATATACCAACTCTTACTGGATTTGATCTTCATCTGTAAATATGCATTGCAATATTAATCATTCAATCTGGCCATTAAAACCCCTAGGCAAGTCGAAAGGACTTGCTGGCATATAGGCCCTTATATGCAGGGTGGTCATAATGTCCTACCATCGTTATTGCAAAAATTAATTTTTAAACAAAGTCTTAATGTTTGATAAAGTATCTTGTTATTTGGTATCTTGGAGCCAAATGGCTGGGCTCTTGAGCTGTCTAGCCATAGTTGCGTGTTATAACCCTAATATGTATAACACTTGTAAGTCTAAGATCAATTTCAAGAGCCCTGGGTCATCGTTTATTGCACACTCAAGAGAGCGATAAACCCATACCTACAGTGAGAGAAATTGAGAAAAAGCTGAACCTTGCATAAAAACGCTTTTGAACTGTTTTCCCCAACATCGCAGAAACGTTTTATTCGTTTTTCGCCAAGTTTCGATGCACTTATGTTTTTAAAGAGCAATGTAAGGAACACTGCAGCTTAGAAGAAAACGAATTGAATTGTTCTAAGATGGGAATACTGGAAGTTGAGCCAAACGAAAGCAATAAGAAAAATCCTTTACGTTCGTCAGAATATTGGGAAAATGGATGTAATGTTGCTTCACTTTCTTTGATTTAAAAAAGGCTGCAATGAACACGAGCTCACTATTTTTTTCATGAAATTTTTTCGGCTTCAGTTTCATGTGTGTCTAAAAACAAATATTTATATCCAGTTTCTATTGCTATTGCAGTGGTCTGAGACCAAAACACGCCCAACTGTTTTATCGGCATCTAATTAACGCATGGTCTTGATTACCTCATGACCAAAGGAAATTGCTATTTAGATTAGTTGAAGCAATTCTGACTAAACATTACCCATTGCCATTAGCAAGGGCACGGGCAAGGATTCCAAATTGTTTATGGAAATGTCCGATGCTCTGCCCTGGACTGCTCTGGACATTGCCATGTGTGTTATTTCAAGGGTGCCCCAAAGGCTGGGCGGCTATATACAATTTACATCCCAACTTCAATCATGGCCGCCAGCAACTGAGGTCGAGGCAGCGCCCCCTGCCAAATTTATCATTTATCTTCCTTTTAACTCTAATTGGACCGCCTGACGAGACCAGCAGGACATTCCAAAAATATCGCCGAAAACACGAAAAATTGCCAGGTTTCGAAAATGATGGTAATTTGGGGGAGTCTGGCTTCATTTCCATGAACCATGGTTGTGCATATAAAAGCTGCAGTTTCCTATACAAACGTGAATGCAATGGGAGGGGGACGCTGAGCACAATATATCACAAGGGGACTAACAATCTGCTATGCGTAGCCTAGGACTGCCAATGGGAAACGCTTTATAAAGCATCAGCCATTCATCAATTCATTGATTATATTTGCTTTGCTAGCTAATTTCGCCGTTTTCTAAGCACCAATGTATCATGTGTGAGGTCACTGCAAATGAAACAGGACATAACGAATTTCTACTAGCCAAATGTTAACTCATTTAATAAGTGTGGTGGAGCCAATGGTGTTCTAGTATACGGTCGTATAAGCTATGTCATCGTGTCACAACACCTGTTTGTAACTTTTTCTCTGATGTTACTCTAATTTACATACTATTTCAAAACACGAAAAATCACATATTTTCGAAGATGTATCACCTGTCATCAGATGGCAATTCTGTCTCTGCTGTCAAATGTTCTGCTAGATGAGCAGTGATGAGCAACTGTAACACTGTCTCATGAGAAATTCCTAAGTAGACATTTACAACGTTATAAGCTTTGCATATAAACTACTTTCATTAAAGTCCACCTTGTGTTGCACCTCCCCCCTTCCAGTTATAAAACCAATTTACCCTGATAACCATGACCTCCTAGAATGCAAACATACAGCATGACATACACCCATGTCGATGTACAGTTGGATAGTTATTGCTGATCATATACTTGCGCATTCTTGTAGATAGAACACAAAATTTCACAGGAAAACAATTAAGTTTAGATTTTTTTAATGAACAATGTCATTTATTGATTTCTTCCCTGCATGGTGAGTTTAAAGTAGAAATTTTCCATTTCTGTATTTCCATGCCCCGTAGTCTGTTACGCCCTATGCATAACAGACTCATCTATAGCATCTGCATATCTTTATTAAGATGTAATTAAAGCTGTTGTTTATTATTAGTAGTGCTGGACAAACGAAGTTCGCTTTGGGGTGGGGAAGGCTGGCTGGTTTATATCAAATGCAGAGAAAAGCACGTAACATGCCAGGTAGTTTCTCAACGAGAATTTCGAGTTTATACCATGTCGATTAGTGCATTCACCTGCTATTAAGTCAGCAGGAGGCCAGTGTTTTTCTCCTTTCAAGCGAGCAGCGTGTCACACCAACTCACCTTTGATTTTCTGCATCCCAATTGCGATGCAGTCACGTTTCTTCAATTCGACTCGGTCTAAACAATACCAAGTGTCAAGCAAGTGCAATATCTCTGGAAAATATTATAGGCACATTATCTGTGTTGTCGAGATTGCTATGCTCGGCTACATAAAATAATGCCTTTCTTACCCCCACAGACGTGAGGCACCAACCCTCACTCCTTCATTATTTCCAATCAGCACGTCAAACAGTCGATTGTGCTGGTGATAAACTAGCCTGGGCCATGCTCGAGAATAAAATCAGTTGCAAAAAAATCTCGACGAAATGTCTGCGATGTTAAATATGATTCGACGAAGGACATTTGACATCGGAAAACAGAGTGAATTTAGGCGTGTTTGTTCGAGCGTGAACGTCTGAAAATGATGGGTCTGTGGGCTTCGCCGAAGCATGACCGACTTAAAAATGTGTTCATTTATCAAAAAAGTTTAGACAGTGAAGTTATTGTGACATTCTGTGTTTACACAAACCGCATGCAGCGTTGTATGTTGACTGCTGAAATCCTGGCAAATATATCCACTTCTGAATTCATGTTGATTGCCGTTGGATACTGCAGTTTGAATTATTGTATATGTATACACGTGGCTGATGCCTAGGATGCCCCCTGACCTAAAAGATCTGGAATTGACGGGGAAATATACATTGGATGGTCAGGCATATAATGAGCACTACTGTATATGGCTTGCCTAACATGTCGTATTCAAGTGCAACTTATAATTGAGTGCTTCTGCTACAGTACTGTACATGTAAATGTCTTACAAAACGAGCTGCATTAGTATTTTTGAAGATGCAACATCCAGATGGTAATCACGTGTCTGTAAGTGCATGCATTAAAGGATAACATACTTGTGTGGTCAAGTACATGTACATGTGCTTAGCTTATCTCTGTCTCTATACAAGATCTATAATCATGAGTTATGTTTCACCTTATCGTCACCTTCAAGACGAGGATACAGGGTCGTCAAATTGCTTTTTAAGTTTTTCAGGCTAGAATTTTATAACGAAGGATAAAGTACATGCAAATATTGCAAATATTTTGATTCGACCTTTACGCCAATTAGTTAAATAACTAACGTCTACGGTTAATACGGTGAGAAATGACAGCATCAAATCATTAAAATAACTGAAACCAAGCCTTCTAGAACCAGTAAACAATTTTCAATTAAATTTCAAAGGTCTTCTCCATTGCGTCACTTATAAAGTTTTAAAATAAACCTTGTGCTAAGTTGCCTTCTCATATACTTTTGTAGCTATTCAGTATGTCTGTAGCAGTAGTATATACAGGTACGTGTACTATGTAGCACAGACATGTATACATTTTATAGCATAAATTGGTTTACATGCTAGCTTTGTATTCTCAGAATGCGTTATGCATAACTGCAAGAGCGTCACATTAATAGAGTGGTTGTTCTTCAATTCATAACCTATTGAAAATGCAAATACAACAACATGAGTGATTTTATTGTTTCAGGGCTGGACCGCATAAAGCACCATAGAAGATTACCGTCTCAGATGTGGAGCATGCAACCATTTTCTGTCCACTTGAACAAGTTACAGTAGTAGGTTAGTCCAGAGGTACAGTACATGTAGTCCATTTATGTCACTCTTTCGATATTTATTATAGCTTATAGTAGAGGGTGATGCTGTTTTTGTCATTGGCCAAGTTGCTGGTCTTTTTATTACATGGCACATTTCGGTCATTTCCTCTCTGATAAACCCTTGGTGGGTCTGATATCATTCCAAGCATGCAGTATATTTAACAGCCAGACGTAATGAGACAAAGGTTGTACTCATATAGTGGTATTGCATACTCTCTTTAAAAACTCGTCAGAAAATATGTTGAGATACTGCCTAGTTTGCTGACTGGCTCTTGTAACAAAATGCAAGATTCGAAGGCACATGTCAGGCGTTATTGAAAATACAGATTTCAGAGTAACTGAAATTAGCCTAACACCACGAATAACAGCTACACAACCGGCTATTGAGTGCGAGAATTATGATGTCGTTTTGATTTAATGCCTGTCGGCAATCTGGTCGATGGAAAAATATCCTTCATGAAATGATCGATGAAATGGTCCATAGTTTCATCTGTCAAGGAGAAAACAAGCGCTTTGGTGCACACTGATCGATTGGGGAAAAAACCATTGCATTGGTTAGCTAGAAAATTGTCAGAACAAAATTTCCAGGTGATAGCAGTTTATTCATAGGTTTACAAAACTCCGTAAATGCCTTCCTATTATCCTGGGACATTCCTTCATGTATATTCTATGCATATAGAGAGATAAACTTTGGCATGGTACCTGCTCCGATTGTGCACGAAATATTTATATTTCAACTGCTCGAGATGTACTTGTCTAGTATGCAAGACGGATGCTTTTCTGTTTTTAACCTAGCTTAACAATATAATTTCTGATCTAACTGCCCCTAACTACCAGGCAATCACTGCTAGCAACGGGCCGTTAGGAAAAGCCCACCCCTTGGTTATGAAAAAAATGGTAGGATATGCGAAAAATTCTTGTTGTACAAAATGTTTACAGAATATATCAATTCAACTTGCCTAGAACACATGAATGACATCTGTCTTAGCTGTAGCTATTTCATTTTGTGTTTTTTATCCTTTTGTGATATTTTTGTGTTTAACCTGACCTATAAATGTAGTTTCTTTTACTGGCAAGGCAAACCTACAGGCAATCGTGTCTACGAGTCGTTCAGACAAGCCCAATTTCCCATTGTGCATTTGATGGACTGATTATTTTCTGTAGTATATAATATATTTTGTTGTCTGTTGCTGTAAATAAATAACAGCAGAATATACACTGTAGGAATGCATCTGAGGTCGGGCTCGACTGTATTGTGGTGTTGTTATGCTGATGAAGCAATGAACGTACTTGCCACAAAGCATGAGATAAATTACAAAACGAATTTCAACTACCTGTACAATTGTAATGTTCGATTGCAGCTCAAAATGCAACAATGACTGTCCATGCACGATCGCTGTAATTGGCTGTTTCATGAAACGAAAAATGCTTCTGTATCGGACAAGTTTAGCAGGAATCCAAATTGAAAGAGGCACACCCATAAATTGGAAAAGAATTTGGTGTGAGGCCTGAGGAAGAAAATGAGGAGACTCCCTGTCATTCTTTGTCAGGGGAAGCATGCACGCTGTCATTGCAACATGTTGGAAAAGACACGAACACATCTCCCAGGTCTATATAATGATCAGCACTGAGGTTCTTGGAAACGTTTTCTATTATTCCAAATGTTCGATAAAATAGTTCCTGCTCAGGATGTCGCTCGCGTTTCTAGATTAGACCCCATTTTCGTTTTCCCCCATCAGCTTTCAATGCACCCAATACCATTCATTAGCAATGCTCACTGAAAAGGGCCCTTTTTGGAAGGGGATGCCAGCTCGTGTAATATGGCAACGGCACGTGCCGATGGCGCATCCGGACATATTCATTATTATTTTTTTTTTCATCCACGCAAATTGATTCAGATTTTTCTTTAAAACCGCTGGATTTATTGGCCCCATGTCCGCCCGTCCTCCTTTTCACTGCTGCGCCCCATAGCGTGCCCTTTGGTAAACTGCTAACTTAGCTGGGCCTTGGCACGAGTTGATGCACGTGCAAAACCACTCATTCCAAACTGATGCGCACGACGAACTCACAAAGGGCAGACGCCTAGGGCCCATACAAACGGCGGCTAAATTGTCCATTTGTCATGATTTGATGGCTGTCAGGGATACTGCACTAAATAGCTGATAATGCGTTTCTGGTTTGGGCCGCTAGCCCTGGGATTGGCCCTTGGCTCAATTGGCTGGCATATTGAAAAATGTGTTTTAACTTTTCAGGTCATAAATTCTGACTTCTTGGTTCCATGTTACAATACATGTAATTCGTACTTTTATTTATAGTACAACCACGAAATGATGGAACTGGGCTGAAAGCGCCGACCAATAGAATCCAACCGCCAGTTTGCGATTGACTAAGTCCAGTATTTCGCATACAGCGCCACTGTTGAGAGGAAGGAGCTCAACAAACAAAAAATAACATTTTCCTTTCAACAACTAAAAACCAAGAATCCCTAATCGATAAGAGACACCTCTCTGATTGGCTGTCCTTCAGTTCCATCAGTTCGTACTTCTACTGTAGAATCCTTCCTTTTTGATGTACATGTACCTGATTTTGCTGTAACATTTTTGCACTTTGTGTGACATGTCATTCAATCTTGTCATTTCAATCTTCCTGCATTTATGTTTTTACATTCTTGCACTTGCAATAGTTCCAATATAATAACTGTTGAAGGATGTGGAAATTAGTCTAATAACGGTTCATTTGGGACTCGCAAACTTTTTCTGAAAGTTTATTTCGCATTCCTGGTATACACATAGTTGGGGTTTTGGTAGAAAACGAGTTTTCGATTCATAGTTGAAAACAATATAGTGTGGCAAGAAATGCTGCGCACATTCATACGATCTTACTTCATTTCGAAGAATTTGATGACTTTTTCTTAATTTCGTTTTCCTTCCATTGCCGCCATTGTTGTCCCTAATCTCTTTGTGAGTCTTTTCATTCTGGGCGAAATTTGAAAGCCTGTTATCGATGAAAGCGATGCGTATTATCTACTGCCAGTTTCCAGGATCTGGTGTGAAAGACGCTTTTAACTCCAAATGCAATGAGCATTAGCTTTAAATAGAGGGAATGGATACTCAGCAGCCTTTGCTGCATAGCCAGAAAACTGCCATCATATGAAAAAGAAATTACTTTTTTGCTGGCAAAATCATGGATATTGTTGTTACTGTACGTCTGCTGTCGAGTCTGCATGCTCGGTGTCATTCATTGGTTGTTCTGCCTTTTTCTTTTTCCATGAGAATATGGCTTTGCAATGAGATTTGCATCGCAATTTGCATACGTAATGTCGACTGTAATGATGTAATATAATGTAATAGCGGCGTTATCCGGAAAGTTTGCAAATGTCTGCACATACGCATGCTTAGAAAAATGCGTTGTTTTTGCACCCAGGGAGCTGGGCCAGAGTTAATATAAATTCAAGCGGAAATGTGGTGATAATGCAGTGCAATGTTGATTTAAATAGACAGAGGAATGGAGCGAATTCGATTTTGCACTGCTCAGAATACAGTGCACTTTATGCATCTACAGAGTATATGTTCACTGTCTATAATGCGTGCTGGTGATGAGAATTTCTTATAGATTGAATAGCTTAATTTTTATTCATAACATATGCAGCTAGTTTAATCATATGTCATCCCTCGACAAGTTGATCCTCAGATCTACTTGTCAAGCATCTGTACATACAATATTTTGTATGATATAATGAAGGTACAGGATGGATATGCAACATCGACTTCATTTGGAACCCATCTTCTTGTTCGATTCCACCATTTAGTTCAACTTGTTCAACTTTCTTTTTAATGCATGTGTGACTGAAGTAGATTTGCTGAAATACATGTACCTCGTGTTTCATTAGTGGAATCCGCACGCGCTGAACACATGCGCTTCCGCTTCCGCTCGCCAGATCTAATTCGATCATTTATGAGCAATTTTGTGTTTTTCGAACCAAAAATCGATATGATTATACGGGGAATGGACATGGGTCGTGCTTATTTACGCATATCGCTACATGTATTGATGATAACGATCGGTGGCACATGTTGACGTTGTTGGCCAAGGTGCCTAAAAACGAACCAAATTGCTTCGATCGATTTATGTTCAGTTTATAGTCTGGCAGAAAAAGCGCAATTTAATAGCGAACGCGTTTTCGTTCATATGTTTTCCCTAACATTCCACAGCCAACATTGCAACGACTGTCTTGACAAAGGAGGGGCTATGGATAGCCTGGATTGGATGTCCAAAGAACGTGTACCAGCGAGTGTCCAGCAATATGATCCGACTTCCGGTGTGGACACTGGTCATATTTAGCCAGTGGGTGCGTCGATGACATTTGTGGATTCCCGCTGGTCTTCGCAATGGGGTTCTCCCCTTCCTCAATATCAATGGCACCCAAGAGGGAATGGCAAAAGAGGAATGGAGGTCATGGCGAGGGAAAATGCGCAGAATAGTCCATGGGAATAATGGCACTGGGAGTAAACCAACATCTGCGATGCCGTTTTTCCACATAATTTCGATGATTTCAATCACACGTTGCACAGGGCGGAAGCAGAAATGACGATTAGGAAAATCGCTACCGGTCCTGCAGAGCCCCCTGTTTTTAATTACAAAATCCACGAAAGTTCATCTGGCGACTGACCCATAATGGGTCAGTTGCCAAATTACACTCCCGAGTGGCAAAAGTATATGGACCATATACACTGTATATGACGTATCCCATGTATGGTTAGAGCAGAAATTGGCCACGAAAGGATCATATTCTTATGACTATTGGGAGTGTGCAGTGAAAGGGTCGCCATCTAGTGGCAGTCGAGTCAAAGTAGGATACTTTCATCAAATAACATGGCGAAGTTCGATAAAATCAGGCTCATGGCCCAAAAATAAATACGGAATGCTTTAAATAGCAACAAAGAGTATTATTGGGTACCACAGAGTTAGTCAAAACCGTTAAAATAATAATTAGCCTGCATTTACGAGCTTATTTGGTGAAAATAAAAAACTTACCATTGCATTTGAGGCTTTTATCCTACTCTCGCGGCCATGAAAGTGGCTGACTGCAGCGCCACCTGTGGCGTTCCACACTCCCAATACGTATACTACTGTTGGCATAATCTTCTGTGCATATGCATATTTGTGGCATTGGAAGGCATGTATAGAGGTCCTATTTTTTCCATACTAGCTGTGTGCTATTCATAGAATATTCTATGCATATTCATATTTGAAGCATACGATGGCATTTGAAGAGGTCCTGTTTCTAAAGCATTTTGATGCGTTAGATGGCGCCACTGACTATAAGTCAAGCATTTCATTATTGCAGGGATACCTACAAGAAAAACATGTTGGGAGCCTGCACTGGCCTATAATGAAGTGGCTAAGAATGTTCACCTTTCACCCCATTTAGTAAGACTATACTAGACTAGACTGTACACCAACAATTAAAATTAATGGCCTTGATACTGTATGTTCCTCAATAATTGAAATGGAAATCCTGTCTGGATAGAAATTAAAATTAGTATCTCACGTTCATATTTGGTGCAGGAGATTTTCAAACTGTAGGACATCCCATTGTTTTCGCGCGTCAACAAATCGGTATATAGTGCATTACGAAGACAAGGATGCTCATTAATTTCGAATTCATTCGTTTTGATAGCGGAAACCTAATTACAAATGTGGCAGAACCCTCGTTTAGTTTAGTTATTATCTCCGTTACAACGTGGATGCATTAGGAAAATGTTCGCAATTTGCCTAATTCTGCTCCAACTAAATACATGTATATGACGACAGATTAGGACAGATTGCATGAAACCAATTGCTTTCAAAGTCCTTTATATCAGCAGAAATAATGTTCAGCTTAAATACATGTAGGGCCTATACTAGATGGCATAGAATGCATATACTTAGTATCTATTAAATGATTGCAGCAGTTCTGTGTATTTTTTGCGGAATTTTTGCGCAGTTTGATAATATCAAATAAGCATCTCAAACAAGACATAATGTATGTCACATCTAGAAAATTCCAAACATAACTTTGCAAAATGCTCGTTCAATGTTGTTTCAAACTCGATCACCACATCTCTTATACACTGTATGTGATCGTAAAAAATCATAACAGCTTGCTGTAAATCATTGCAGCTTTGTATAAATACTTATGAAACAAGTGATGTTCACATTGCACTGCTAGCAGTACAGCCGAGTATGTCTGATTTTTGTGTGCTACATACACCACTATCCAAAGCGTGAAGGTTAACTATATGAGTTTTGGTCATCAAGCTGATATATTTCAGAATCCGAACCAGTTGAGCAATGTTAAACAACTGTTGTCCTCTAATTGCAATTTGAGACACTTTCCATTCCCCGCAAATGCTTCGCCAAATTGGCCATTTTGTCCCGCCTGCTGTTGGCTGGCTCTGAACAGAAAAAATAACTCTGGAATGATATTAAAACAACGTGCCACGGTTTTATAGCGAAGCAGTTGGTGAGATAATTTTGTCGTTTATTTTGTACGTGCACACGATTCAGTGGGCCGTGCGCTTTTGTAAAAAAGAATGGATTATCCAAGCATGACTAATATTGTGCTATGCCAACAAGCGTTTTGGAAACAATTCCACATTTAAAACGACGTGATTTATTCCCCATTCTCTTGTTGTGTGAATTGTATAATGAATCTTCTCTCGTGGAATTTCTGTAGATGGTTCTAGGCTGTGCACACAGCCGGAACAAATGGATGGATTTATTTCTCATCCTCTATGGCTCTATCGTAATTTTAAATTGCTTCCAAAATTAATAAAACGATGTATGTATGAGCGCCAAATTTGCATCGATTTAGAATTACTTGCAACAAAAATGAAACATTCTAAATTATCTTGAAGGTGAATTATATTGAAACCTTTGTTATGCATGCATGTACAGTGTACACTCGTTTTGCCTGTACATTTTCTGCACATCATTTTTGTATGGAGAAGGTCCATCACCTTAAGGTCCAACATGTCATCACCAGATGAAAACGAACTTGATTAGTGCAATTCTTAAAATATCTATTTGCATTTTATGCTCAATCAAATAGTTTACAAAAAAAGATATTTGAGCGCATAAGAGATGTTCTCTTCATGCTTTGTCTTTGTCATACATAATGCTAATCGATTTTACGATGCAGATGTGTATTTCTCCAAATAAGCAGAGTTGGGTTTGAATTGCCTCGTTATAGAAAGCGAAACCAGTTGTTATGATGAATGTGGAATGCTTTGCCCAAAATGGACAAAATGGTAGTTACAGTTTTTATAATTGGTTGGTTTTATCTTTTTTGTGTTCGTGAGTTAACGGGAGTGATGGCATCAGGCGCCACACTTTTGTAAGCTTTTCGGGTACTGAGAAATAACCAAAATAAGCAGCTTTTTTCGAGATTCTGGCTGATTTACCAACCAGGTTTGCAAGTCACGAGGGAGAAAATTGCTGCTCCATCCTCGAAATAGCATAACCTGAAACACTGCAAAACCGTTTCCATCTCTTGTTAGTCATGCTTTATGATGCTTCTTGGACAAGGACATAACAAGAGGGTAGGGCTGGATCCGTACAGACCTAGATACATAATGGCAAAATTGCCCAATTTTTTTTCTCAACGGAAATCATTACAGCGGTTTTTTTATTAAGATAAATGCTCGCGTTATAAACGATTATTGCCAAACGTGCCATTAAGGAATTTTTTTAAAGGTTATCAGCAAAAAAGTCCCCACATGGAGCATTGTAATGACAGGCGTTTGGTCGAACTGCATGTCATTTTACATGCCATTTGGGACGAAAATATGGCCGCTGCATAACGTGGCCAATGGGATTAACTTACTCTAATCTCTAAATCGCTTTTGAAACTCCATGAAAAAACTAGCCATTTTCAGTTGTTCATCCAAATGCTGACGGTTTAAGCCAATATTTATTTCACCATTCCCGGTCGTTCGTACACATTGTTGTTTTATCTTTATAGGAAAACGAGTGACCATGCATGACTCTTACAAATGACATTCGCTGGCAATCACGTGAGAATGTCAAGTTGAGAATAATGCTCAATAATAAATATATTGCAACGTTATGCTTTGTTAATTGATAAGGCCGCACTGGTGGCAAAGGGTTGTTTGTTGGCTCTTTTCTGAGACCATTGCGTGCAAACGATATGCATCATTATACTAGTTAGGGTTTGACATGTGGCGATAATACATAAATGATACCGAGATTATTGCAGAAACAATCAATTTTCGTTTTTGAACAAATGACTCAGTGACATAATGGCACGAAAATGAATGTTTCGTAATATATCACTGGTGATAATGACCTTAAGCTGTTTCTAATGGTATTTCGTGTGGTTGAAGTCTAGCCAGTGGTGGTCATTGCATGCATTTGATATGGGTGGCCGTTAGTCACATCATATAGGGTCAATGCGCCGCAATTTTCAACAATTTAATATTGCTTGACTCAGTGTTACAGCTGCATATAAATTAAGAAATAAGTTGTTTAGAATTATTATTGCTGAGACGGTATGGTACGGACAGTATGACTAATTATGTTTTCATTTGATGCAAAAGTATATTTGCATAAAATGCAAACGATTTTTGGCATCATTTTTTGTAGAATGATGGGTTAGGGCGGATGTTTTAAACATAAAAGTATAGGGTATCCCATTAGTTATCCATTATTACTGCCTTTACAACATTTTTGAAACTAATAAAAAAGAACATAGATGCGTATGACATTTAATTATTTAAAGAATTTTTATTACAGTTATGGTGTCAACGGGATATAATTTTGGATTGTATATTTTTAGGAGATAATTTTATGGTTATAATACATGTGTACATATCTCCGATTGTGCTAGATACTCGATCAATGCGCCATCTAGGGACATGTCTAGGCATGAAGCATTATTGCTACGATTTTGGTTTTGGGATCAATGCAAAAGAAGCTCTCATGTCGAGGAAATAATCCTTGATGTATTACATGGCTGAGTAACTCCCTCGCATCCTGGCTTTCGGACATATATGAAACTTAATATGAAAAATGATATCACATGAATTCGTCATATTCACAACCTACGTCAAAATTCGTTTTTGGTATATGGCTATCAACCAGATTACATTCTTTAGCTACTGGTTTTTTTTCCCTTATAGGACATGTCGATCTACAGTATGTGGTCGAAATTTACGCTTTCAATTAATTTTATAATGCGGTATACTATAGTATTTTCTGCACCAACTGTACAAGGGCAAATCACCTTAACTGGTGAACGTGTCACTAAGCTTAATTAATGTCTAAATACTGAGGCATACGTCTAATTTATGTCAATTTAAAAATGTGGTTGATGTGCTGCTACGTCAGCAGAATGGGTCCTTGATGTTTTCGACTCGATCACTTCCCATTTGTCAAATGTCTCGCGTTTTGAAAAATCTAGTGTCCTAATTTATCATAAAGGCAGCATTATATATTGTGATGGCAGTAGAGGGAATACTTGACTGTGCTATTAATCAAAGCATCCCCAAGTCACTCATATACTAGTATCAATTACCTAAATCTGGACAGCGCATCAGTTCCGTGCTAAAATGACCCAGCTCTGCAACCTGATTTATGACCCGCTCTTTCACTTTAAAAAATTAGCTGCCCTGGGTTAATAAGGTGCTCCACCCAACATGTACATTCGAGATATATTCAATACTCAGCAAGCGTATACCCAATTTCCATATAAATAACGTCAATCACAGCAAAATGTGAATCTGAGTTTTTGCATTGTTACCTAAAATGTTGCGCAGTATCTAATGTGGCTTGCACGATATCTCTGATTTGTGCATGGCAGCTATGACGAGTTTGTAATGGTGTGTGATGGGAAATAGAGAACAACTATGTGTGATTTTGGTAGACATGCTCTGAAAGGAATGATACGTTTTTCCTGGATGCTTTATCTGCATAAAAGCATCAACACTTACCGAAACTATCAAATTGTTGGTGTATATTGTCTTTTTTTTGTTTACATATCAGATTCCCAAATAAGGCATTTTCGAAGTCTGTTACTAATGATGCTCTTTTAACTTCAGCATGCTTCTTCTGATGATTCCTGAAGTGTCTAACCAATGTTAGCAATACGTTGCATGATTTAAAAAAAGTTGCTGCAATGTGCAAATATGGCAAAAAAACGTTTCTAGCAATATGTTGTGTATGTATATGTATATGTATATGTTGGTAATGGAACATGTTTTCCTCGGCTGTAGCACTGCTAGTTGTTGCCGAGAATGCCAGCTTAATATAGCAATAATAAAATTTAGAGGCAACAATACAAACATCTGCAAACATCAGGGTTTGACACACAATCCCGCTACTTTCACAATCGATAATTAACTTACAAACGAAATGATAATCAAGGCAAAGAATGTAAGAAAATGAAATAAATAATACAGGCAATAAGATAAAAAAGTAGAAGGAATCAAAAAAATGAAGAAAGGAAAAAAAAAATGTATCTGGTAACTTGAAGAACAAACTATAATGCATTAATCCCCTAATCACAGGGTTTACCAATGAAAATTGTTGTGTTGATTAGAGGCATTGAGCAATGTGATTTTAATTTCAAAATGGCAAAATTGCACATTATTCCTATTTCTGATATGAGAATTGTCATTGTTAGAAGAATATCATCTACTGTACTGTATGGGTTTGTACATCAGTCTTTGTAGTCATGCAAAGCGCTAAGCTGACATTTATCGGGGAAGTGCTGCACATTACATTATAACCTTAAAGTATAAATTTTATTGATTTTGACATGCAGCGCCATTTGGAGAATAGAGTGTAATTGGCTGAGGAATATTTTGCACTTTGCGGGAGCTGCTCCACACAATTTCAAAATTTATATTTGCTCTTGGGGGGAGAGAACGTGACATATTCGAGGCAAGTGCTGGTGGTGGGGTGGCAAAAATGGCCTAAGTGTGGCTCTCCTTCACAGGGATTGTCTGGGCCACCCTGTGGGAAAACAGCTATGGATTTTTCCACAAATGGAAATGTCAAATCAGAGTGTTTATCATTCCATATATACACCGGTATTAATAATGCAAAGCTTATTAAACATTAATGCGGGTAATACCGTCCGACACTGGTACAATTTTATGACTCTCATAAAAAAATGAAAACAAAACAAAGAGGTGGCACGAGGGGAATGCAATCTAATCTAGCCCCAATATTTCGCCCAATTCGTATATGGGCTCTCTAATCCATTTTTGTCAACGAGCAAATATTAATTCATCGCTGTGTACTCGGTTGGCAACTACGTGTGAACGTTGTTTACCAGACAGTTTTTGTCAACTTCTACTTGTTGCCATTGTTGCTTACAACAACATTTGCAGACTGTGAACGGAAATCCTCCTTTCGTAGTTTTATTGAATCCAATCGACGTTAGGTGCTGCTTCGGGATATAATAATGATGAGTATTGTGGTATTAGGCTGAAAATTCGTCTAACAGCAATTTAAACTGTACTGCATGCACATTATTAATTAACCAGAGGCGTTGTCTTGTTACGAGACTGTTTGCAGTAAGAAATTATCTGCAGTTGCTTCCCTTAGAAAGATTTGAATGTAAATAGGGTGAAAAGTAATGCATTGTGTAGTAAAGGTGGAGATTTTACAAGTAAATTTTACAAGGCTTTTATATAATTTTCAGTAGATAAGTTAATGTAAGTTGTGCAACTTGGAAGAAAGGGATTTGAAAACCAATTTTTCATTATGTTTTGGAATAAATTTAAGATGGGCACTAAGGACTACAGTATACCCTACTTCAAATGTGTATAAAATACACTATGTATATTTCAACCCCACTTGTCTAGCAGACAAGATACGTATCTAGGATCTAGCTGTCGCAATTTATACTTTTATGGGGTTTTGTGTACTTTGTGCTTATCCTAACCTACTGTAATCTATATGCAAACCCACATGTAAACAGACCAAAAAATTAAATTTTTAAGTTAGCTGCCCCTTAACCATTGGCAATCACTACCAGCCTAGAGCATTTAGAAGTAAATCACTTTCGATTGTGTTTATATGCAAGAGCAGGGCACAGCTAAGATATATATTAAATTGCATTCAAAGATGTTTTGAACTTCATGCATTTTTTGTGACAAACTATGAAACAATTACTTTTTCGGCATAAACAGTTTCACTTCAACATACTCGTGATTGTGTACAACATGTGGCAACAATCCTACGACTCTTTGTTCCTCACTGATAATGTATGAAGGTTTTCATCATCTATAGACGTGTGTACACCATAACCGCACGCCACCTTTTTAACATAATTTTCTCTCCATTATTCGATGATAAATTTAATGCAGTGAATAGCATGATGTCACACTTTAAATGGGATGCGTGCGCCCACGTGAATATTCAGACAAACGAAACCTTTTGGAAGGTTATCTGGCAGATAGGGGAGATACGGAAATTTAATAGAATGGAAAAGTTTGACAGGTACACCACGACTGCAGTATCAAAATACATGTTCGCGGATATTAACTTTGTTTTTTTGATAACCGTAGTCTGTGCACCTCCATTACCCCAAAACGAAAGTATCGATTGTAATTCAGCACGCTGCCATAAAAGCTCTCTCTGAAATCACTGTGAAAAGATTGACAGTTTTCTAACTGCACAAATTGCATCAATATTTCTGCAGGTGCGAGCACTGCCAGAATATACATGTACATTAGAAATCCACTGGAAAACCATGGCTATAAAACTGATAATATAATTAATGTCCAATTCATAAAAAAGATTCGATTAGATAGCGTTTGATTCATTTACAAGATAAGTCTAGGAGCATTCACGAAATGTTTTAACGACCATGATATGGCGATTAACTGATATGCATAGTCACGTTGTACTCACTGTTAGGATTGAAAACATAGTGTGTATGAGGTGGTTTTCAAGGTTCTTCCACAAATGAAATTTCCCACATATCTGACTTTTTACCATTTTTGAAACAAATCCCCACTAAAATGCAAAAATATTTCACATACAAATGTAAATAATGTTATGGAGATTGAACAAAATATTTTATAAGGAAATAGCAAATTTAGCCTTGTTTAAATTTACTGCTTATTTACTGTTACTGTTATAAATTTACTGTTATTTAAATATTGTTGTTCTTACTTTTCATTACTGATGAAAATTTCAAGTAAGATTTGCATCCAATGATACTATGCTGGTAAAAGAGGAATTTCCCTGCTGTACTACAGTATGTGCAGATCTAACTGAATGTGTGCAAGCAATTGTAAAATTGATATGTTGATTTCTTCTTCCTCGACTTTTCAAAATGAATCACTTTTCCCTGCCAATGCCAGATTTTCCAGGCCAGGAGGAACACTAGTTTTATCCTCTTTTCTGATGTTAATGTGTGGCTTTTTATTTTGCGTATGCTAATGTTGCATTGATATGAAAAAAATAGTTGTTTATTAACATGGTGAACAAAAGAAGCCCTGGAGGATCTCCAGAGTAAACGCTCTGGGGAATGCTTTTGAATGCAAATTCAAAGCAAGTCCTTCGTTGTCTTGTCATGTCCTCCAAACACACTATTAAGTGCCCTAGTGTATTGTAGACGATGCTCGTAACTTTCGATCAACAAAGGCACTGATGGCTGTGGAATAAAAGCTCAGTGAAGCGAATTGAAATTGAACTACGTTGCTCGATATGAAAAATATCAAAAAAAATGCGTGGCCCATTGTAGGGCTTAAATGGTATGCAGCGAGTGCATTCAGGATTAACTCGTAATGAGCATCGCTACATAAGCGCCCATTATCAGTCGAATTTAATGCAAAAAGTAAGTGTAAAAAGTTGAGCGAAGGCTTTGTTTAAGCAACTTATGTAAATCGTGGCTTGATTGCATGTTCAGCATTACCATAATAACAATGTTCAGCTCTGGGGATCTAAACAGGCTGTGCAAAAAACATCAAAGTGCGTATCTCCATTGAACCGCAGAACCTCAATTGATGATAACCACACGAGGCATCTGCCATATCTGGAAACTTCGTACAAGGCACCACTTGTCTTACTGCCCTTCAACGAAAATAATCAATTCATTCATAAATTATGAAATGGTGGACGTGCACAGGACATTACCATCCCAGATAGGTCGTTCCCAATTATGTATTCCTAGGAAATATGCCCACCAAGAGACATATCCCTTTGTGCGCTTGTATATTCAATAAGTTATGGCTAGTAATTAGTTGGGCCATTCGCCCACTCATTTTTCTATTTGGAGTTTTGCAATCATGTTTGCCCTATAATTTATAACTAAACGATGTCCGCTTTGATGCATAAACCAAAGAAAGACAATTCCAGCTGGGCCCCGGCTATTAATGCCAGCCATCTAAGACTTGATAACAATCCGAAATAAACCTATGCGGGAAATTGTCCTCGTGAAAATAGCTTCCTTAATAAGGAAAATATGATTTCGGGCCCCGCAACACAAATTATAATGAAACGATCCATAAAAACCCTGACTTAATTATAGCTGAGCAATTTGGGGGTTGCGTTCTTGTGCAGTGATGTTTGGCCAAATGGCTAACAAAGGCAGGCAGTTTCCTTGTTCACATTTCCACCAACAATTTACATGTATATGTTGAAGATTGCATTGTTGTCGGTGTTGCGACATATGTACCCATCGATTTCCACTATTCAAATGCTTCGAGCAGGATTCAAAAATTAGAAACTTGTAATTGGATTTGGATAAATTATATGTCAAGATCAGTGTCGTAATGGTATGGGGGCAAGTATGGATGCAACAAAGCGTCTTTGGTGAGGCATGCTTGATCGAGTTATAAATTTAATAAGAATTCAACGTCAAGGAAGACAGCAAATAAAGCATGCGGCCCATAAATTATTAGCTATAATGCATCACTTTTTCTCCAAACTTGGAAATGGCGAAGAGGCAATCCCGAGGAGATTTGAAATTCTCTGAAGTGTCAGAAAGGCTCGCGAAACCCTCGTAAATTGTGAAATATCGCCATCGAAAATAACTTCGGCTGAGCCAAAACAATCCCAGAAATCTCAAGAGCGACGAGGAGAAATATACTAGCGGTTGGAGTATGGATATGGGAGTTTGTATCTTTCATAAGGACGGGAATAGCAAAGATTCAACTGGTTTCTCTCATTCAGTTGGCAAGAATTTCCTAATGAACTCTTAGAACATTCTGATGAAGTTTTCTGCAGAAGATGGGTCACAAACAAATCAGTAATGGAAATATGACAACTTTGTAAAAGGATTGTAAAATATAACATGTTTGGTACACCTTCAACAATATCAACCTTATTGCATCCATTACTATGTCAGTTCTGAAATCAGTATACATGATATATATATGATGTGTACAAACTATGTAGCAGTAGCTGTCAACCATACCTGTCTAGTATACAAGAATAAGACAGGCTATCCTTTTTGTGTGGTCATCCTGACATAATCAACATGTAAGATAACTTAAAATCTAATTTATTTTGTTTGCTCCTAACTGCAAGCAAACACTGCCAGCCTGTACGTAATAGTCATTTGGAAAATCTCACTTTCCTTACCTTGTTTCTTTCCTGGTGTATATTTGGTGTTTCTTTCCGCAGTACATATTTTATTATGTTTGGTTTAATTTACAGTACGTTCATTTTAGGAGTGAGTTTCGTAAAGTTAACTTGACATCAATCCAGCTGTTTATCGCAAAGGAAATGGAATGCATGGAATGCTAAGATAAAATTAATTTCAGCATGGATACGAAATACTTCTAGGACTTTCACAATGCCGCCGTTATAGAGCAGAAAACTGATAAAAACTTCAAATAACATAATCGACTTGCGTGCTGGTATAAACGCCATTTTGCAAACTTCATAAATTGCGGCAAAAACGGACCTTCTAAGGAGACCGGGCACCTCCCGAGGGCTGGTTGGTATTAAGTTATTATTAGGAAAACTCCGCTGTTACCATACGGGTTCTGATTTTTTTTCTAATTATATACACGCCGAATTTTCGAGGATTTATGGAGATTGCCCACTGTCCAATGCCCGCCCCTTTCATCTCATCGCAGACCTCTAATATTTAAATTTCTGCTCGTTTTCCTCTGGCTGACTCTTCCCAGCCATGACCCTTTTTTGTTGCAAAGTTTTTGATGCACACACCCATAAAATGACGGAAAAGGGTTTCTGCTCAATCCCTTAATATGGGATTTATTCAGGATGCGCCCGATTGCGCCCAACATGGTGCGGTTGAATCAATTATAACCTTGGCCTAATCGATAATTTCCAACCCTTTTATGAGCGCTGGATATATCAGAAATCCGATTCGAATAAAAGCTGAGCTTTTCGGATTCCGAGCAATTCAAAACTGACTGAATCGTTTTCTGCGTCAGTGAACATGTGGTGTGGGAGGATTGGCAGGGGCGTGTTGCTAACCAAATTTAAATTAGGATGGAGAATTATGGTCCTACCCTGACAGGGGGACTCTTGCGAACTGTTTAACTTTACCATATATCATATCAGAAATGACATTGGGGCGTCCTCTCTTCGTTGTTTCGTTTCTCCATCAGATCCAGAATAATATTAACTGAATATCCGACTTGGATTTCTGCAAATCAATGGTTTTGTGTTTAACGGAAATCTTCAGACTCGTGTTCAGTCTTTCCGGGAATTTTTGGTTTCCAAGTAATGACATCGATTATCGACTTGTTTACTCGAGCTCGGAGTCATGCGTGCGAATAAAGCGTTAATATCACGTATTTAATTCAATTAATTAGAACTTTATATGCGTGCATAATTTATCGATTTTTGAGATTAAGACAGGCTAAATGATTAGCTTGCATGCATAAAACGGTCGATATAACGGTAGAATTCATGATGACCGACTGGCATATGATTATGGACATTTGCATTTTGAAAATTGAACAATAAGGATGTTTGCATTCAAATATTTATCGTTTTTTCGTGGTTTTTCGTGATCAGCACATAAAACAATCATTATCACATTACCTGTCTGGATGTACAGTGTACCGGTTTCATCAGTTGAACCATAAATATGGCGCCAATCTCCAGGAAATCTACAATAAACGACGCTTTGTTTCTAATGTGATGAGATTGTCTTTTGATTTAATGCACCTCCTTTTATACAGAAATACAAGATAATGGCAGCTTGCAAATGACCCATTCTGGGTGGAAACATTACATGTGGGCTTTCATAGCCTATGTTACGATAATGTAAATTACATATTATAATGCGACTGTGGCCGTTGGATTAACAGAAATTAAATAAATATAAACCTTTGACAATGTAAACCTAATCTTGTTTTAAGCTATCGATATCACAACGTCAATATTTTGCATTTCTATCATTGAAAAATGCAATTATCGACATTTGGAAAAACCCTGTAAATTTTTAATTGAAACCATGTGTTTTCACAGAACCTTGTACCTGTCAACACATTTACTCATATATAATATGCGATCGTGCAATTCAAACCATAGGCCACGTACACATACAGCACGTGCGATACCTTGTTAAATAAATAAAACAATTGTATTTGTACGCAATTTTCAGCAAATTCGATCGTAGATGCATTATAGCCATATGAAAGAAAGTTACTCAGCGGTATATTATGAAAATTAAATATTAATAAATAGATTTGAATGCTTTCAATGGTGATGACACCCTTTCAAAAAAATTTCACAGTTAGGACATTTACAATTGTATGATGATGAAATGAAAATTAAATAATAACTAAACTGAATGGGAATATGAATTGAAAGTGGCTATACAACTCCATTGGACATTAATGCCAATAAGAACAAACTGAATTCATCTTGTTACATTTAATACCACAACCTTATGCAAATTACTACCATTACCTACAACACATGCTTTCTTAACACGTTTACGTGATAAGATAATCTTCGGTCATAAAATGCAATTACTATTTATTAATTGGTGGGTTACCCCTCCTGTTAAGCTTGTTGTATAAACTAAGTGTTATGCGGACCTTGAAAGTGTGGTCATTTCTCTATAAAATAAGGGATGTAGATCCTCAGTTCCCCCATTTATATGCGGTATGTTGTGAGACATGCTTTCTGATGTAACCATCCCATTCGAAATTTTGATCAACATCTAGTTTAGCACTTTTGAACAACGATCTGAAAACTTTGGCAGGCATATTAGCTGATAAGGAATGTAGTTTGTTGAATTTTGGCACGGTTTACATTGGTGGAGTTACTTACCCATCCTTACTACAATGCTCTCATTTTCTCCCACTAACACTAACAATGCACCGATCCCCCTGTAACGGCCAACTTAAGGTGTTCCTGTTGGAACTGGGGATCGGTGCCAACATGATACTAACCATTCCTTTTCAAACTTCTTACTAAACCCTTGACCATAAGGGTTTGAGCCCCTAGTGTTTTGTGCGTCTCTTCTCTCTCTAATTACCCGTATTTCAAACTCTTTTGGAAGGAAATATGCAATTGTAAGTTTACAAATGAATAAGATGAGATGCACTTTCCTCTCATAAATCCAAAAATAAAAAAAAAGTGTGAGAATGTTGCATTTGAAACGTCTTATTTTTGCGAATCACAATGATTGACACAGTTGTAAATGCAGATTGGTTTGGTGACTATCACAACATAATTATAGCAGCATTAAGAAACATGTCTGGCATTTCTGGAAGCCTCCAAAACTTCAACTGTTGAAACAAATTAGCTGAGGGATGTTTAATAAATTGATGAATTAGTCTCTCATGAGGTCTTTAGGATAGAAATGTATACCACATCACTCCATAGGAGCTAGGCATCCCATTCTCATGGCGTATTTGTTTGCTGCACGGAGCTCACATAATCTGGTGCCCATTGCCTTGTGGAGGTCCACAGCTGATGTATGCCAGCCTGTCTCCCTGCTATGATCAATCACAGCATCTGAAACACAGAAGTTAAACTTTTCCAAATTCTTTCAAGGATATAAAATCAACGTTCAAAACCTTGAAATGTTTCTGGCAAAACTGGTATCACTCAGGTATCACACAATTCCACTTGTGTTCTGTAGCTCACTGCATTACTCACCAACAATAGCTTTAACCCCTGGTGCATAAAGAGGCTGACGTTGTTCTTCTGGTTTGCCTAGCAGACCTTTGGCCTTCCCGCCCATCAAGGAGCAAGTGAGAAGGGCACTCATGGTGAACACATGAGACATGAGACCTCTTGCCATCGCAGTTGGTGTCTTGGAGCGCATCAGAATTAACTGGAGCGTTTCCTTTGGCACGAAAATCCCAGAACTTTCAACAATCTCTATAGTGTCCTGGCAAGGAACAACATTGTCAATGCAAAGTCAACAACTGTCAGAATATAATGAAAAGTATGTATGGTTTCTTACGTCGCACCATCCATATTTGAGATGTGGGTGGTGTCCATGGCCTTGTGCCCCAGCACTAAGATCTTCCATGGCGGGCGACGGTGGCTTGGAATCGGTACTGATCACTGTCGTGAGGCAACTTATGAGATCACTGTCTTCATTGTTGATTTGAATAATGTCGGCATGGGAGGAAAAAGTCAATATCTTCTCTAGTCTGTTGAGCAACTTGCATGACTTCTCCAGATTGTACCCAAGGTCTGCAATTAAAACGGTGTTAATAGTAGTTGCTGGAGGAAAGGATAAAACCACCATTTGTGAAATTTTGATGGGACCAAGCTTGGCATCAGTGCAATGACACGGGAGTTGCCATTTATACAAATTCTCCCTTTATGCAAATTTCATCTTACGAAAAAAAAAATACCATTATGCGTGTTCTAAAGAATAGTATCCTTACTGACACCTTTAATAAATTACGAGGCATATTCTGCACATCTCCTTATCTTTATTGTTCGTGCATCCCACCAACTAATGAGGGAAAATTTAATTTCGGAATATTTGCCGTGGTTAACAAGTACATCGAGCAAATTCATAAGCATTAAATTTATTGCAATAGGAGATAAAGGTTATCAACCTTTACAAGTCCATACGTGCGTACTGGCTAATTACATGGATGTTTAATTTTTCTATACAACACATTTCATTAATAGGATCCATAAGCTAAAATAATCTTCCATATATATAACACGAAATGTAGTGAGATGTACCCTTATGGAAAAAACTGGTTGCAAACTGGTGAAATCTGTTAGTAAACTGAGAGACTGGTAGTAAATTGGTAGTAAACTGGTATTTTTTGGTAACTGCTGGCCATGGTCACCTATTTGCCACCAAACGTCAATCAGTTTTTGATAGTCAATTGGTTGCAAAGATTTCAACTGATTGCACAGGAAATCAAAATATAAAAACTTTCAAATTGGTTGCAAAGTGAGAGTTAACTGTTGGCAGTTTGGAGACCAGATCAAAAAGATTGCCAATGTTTGCAGTTTGCATGCAGATGGCACTGAGAAAATACATCGCAAACTGCATGCATACTGTAACCTTAATTTTCAGCCAAAAGGGGAATTTTCCCTAATTGTGTTTGAGCAACCTACTACCCTCTCCTAGCTGTTCAGCAGAATACATGAACTCCTCCAGCACTTCTACAGAGGCTGAAATTGACCTGATTTTCAGAGATTATTAGATAGCTGTAAGCTGTGTACTTCATAAATTTATGTTTTTAAGAATTTGATGAACACAAAAGTCAACAACCTTACAAACTCCATTGAACAGTTTACAATTATTACATGCCATGCATGTTTAATTGAGATCTTGTAAATTTGTTGTACAGCAAGGGCCCCAAAGGACTACGTACATTACGCAATACCTTTTACTAAAGGTTAAAAATGGCATGCTTAGAAGAAGTGCTTTCTTCAATAGTAAATATAGAAAAGTCAAAGAAAAAAAACATGTGTCAGTCTCTCCAATGGATAAAGGTGGAAAGTTTGCTTTAGTCTATTGGATCAAAGAAATGAAAACCAGCATTTTAAGCTATTTGGATTTTGCTGACCCAAGCAAATTGGAGAACAATGCCATTACAAAGGCTTATTGGGGACAACCAAATGAGGCAGGGGAAAGAGAGGAGTTTGCTGTTAAAGTTATCAAATCTACAGGTAAGTTCACAATAAGCAACTTACAAATGAAATTTAATTCTTTGATTCTTTTAACACTGCCCGATTATACACTTTCATAGGCACTTTTCAAGAGTTGGAAAAGGCAGAAGTGCAGGCTCTACAAATGTTATCAGCATCA